>PVIR01015399.1:0-38526 GCA_004026965.1 Petromus typicus
GTGAGTAGCGCTCTCCACAGAGCCGTGTGCAGGAAGGAGCTGTTGGCTGGGCCTTCCTTTCCTGGCCTCGGCTGCCTGTTCCCTGGTAGTGAGGGCCAGGCCGGATGTTGTATCCTTGCAGCTGCCCCAGGGCCTTTGCCAGTGCTGTCAGACTACTCATTTCCTGTTGGGCAACATCTGAGGAGACAGTTTGTCCAGCAGACATTTCCTGAGGAGTAACTGTGGAGTAGGGCTAGCGATGCCAGCCTTCGCAGCTTTCAGAGGCAGAAAAGACAAACCTGAACCACATCCCCAAAGAAAGAAACATGGCGCACATTCTGTGGAGTCCAGTTGGAGCCCAGGACGGGCCTGTCACTAAGGACTGGGTATAGCTGATAGCGAAAGTGCTCCTGAAGTAGGGCTGGGGCCAGCTCAGCCGCAGAGCATCTGTCTGCCTAGCATGTGTGAGTCACTGGGTTTGATTCTCAGCACCACAAAAGGGAAGAAAATCTGTTAGCGGAGCAGCATAATCTCAGCCATTTGGGAAGCTGAAGGAAGAGAATTACAAATTTGAAGTCAGCTTGGGCAATTTTTTTTTTTTTTTCAGGTTTTTTGAGACAGGGTCTCACTTTGTAGTTCAAAGTGCTGGCCCTGAGCTCAGCCTCAAACACACCACAGCAATCCTCCTGCCTCTGCCTCCCGAGTGCTGGGATTACAGGCGTGAGCCACCACACCCGGCACTGTGGTATGTGGTGCTGATTGCTGCTGGGTGTGAGTCTCCACACCCAGTATTGTATGTGTTAACTGGGGATCAAACCCAGGCCCTTGCTCTTGCAACACAGGCGCCAGAACCACTGAGCCAAATCCCCGGCCCAGCTTGGGCAATTTAATGAGACCCTGTGTCCCAGGAAAGTGGGCTTAATAGTTGAGTGCCCCTGGATTTGGTCCCCAGAACTGAAAATAAATAAATAGTGGCATAAATTCATCAAGGACCTGGGCCTCCACCTTACTTTACTACATTCATAACTTACAGCCCTTTTTGTTTCCCTTGCACTATTGAGGCTGAACCCAGGACCTAATGAGCCCCCTAGCACTGAGCTACAGCCTCAGTCCTTTTATTTTTTGGACACACGATCTCTAATATGAAGTTGCCCAGGTTGGCCTCAACTTGCAATCCACCTGCCTCAGCCTCCCCAGTAGCTGAGTAGCTGGGCTTATAGACATGTGCCACAATACCAGCTCATGTGGCTTCTGCCTCCTCATCCAAGATGGCTGTCTGGCCCCAGCATCACATCCACGTTCCAGGCAACAGGAAATGTCCCCGGACATTGAGGCCAAAGGGCATTACCATGCAGAAGCAAGGAATGGCTATTTGGGAACATCACATAAGCTCTGAATTGTGGAAAACTGGTGATGGCTTTTTCTGCCACTCAGCGGCCATCTCCCAGGCCTGGCCAAGCTGATGGGACCAACGAGGAATCTTTGCACCTACAAGTTCAGAAACTGAAGGAGAAGAGGGACATGCTGGATGAGGAGATATCCCAGTTAATTGCTGAGTAAGTATTAGGCTTTGGTAACTTGGGCCTGGGGGCTGCAGCTTAGCGGTAGAGCCCTTACCTCACATGCTGGAGGCCGGAGTTCCTTCCTCAGCACTGCAGAAAATAAGAACAACAACACTTAACTAGTATCTAGTAACTAAAACCTAGTCACCCTAGCTAGGCATTTTTAAAAAACAAAAGGGGGCAGGGATTTAGCTCAGCGATTCCATTGTCTGCCTGGCAAGCACAAGATCCTGAGTTTGATCCCAGGTAACTACATACCATAGTGCTGGACGTGGTGGCTCACGCCTGTAATCCCAGCATTCTGGAGACAGAGGCAGGACTGCTGTGAGTTCTTGGCTTGCCTGGGCTACATAGTGAGTTCAGATTCAGCCTGAGCTACAAACCAAGACCCTGTCTCAAAAAACTTAAAAACAAATAAAACCCACTGTGGTTGGGCATGGTGATAACATACCTATAATCCCAAGGCTCAGAGGCTGAGGCTGGATGATCTCTTAATCAAGGCCAACCCGAACTACATAGTGAAGCCCTGTCTCAAAAAGAAAAGAATATGCTATTGGCTTTAGTCATCTCAGCAGGAGGACAGGGCTCCACCCAGGTCCAGCCAACCCGGGAAAGCTTTTGGGGCTGAGGCTATCACAGTCCCGTGTTGTGCTGTTTCTGCACTGTGAGCACTAGCTTCTTCTGCAGTGTCCTTCTGCGAGTGAGCACTCGCTTTCCTCTGTCGTGGAAGCGGCTCACCCACACCTCTGAGTTCCCTGTGCAGACCCCGAGCGGCTCTGGGATTGCCTGGCTGCTTGAGTCCTGTGTCCGTCTGTGGGTCCCTCACCTGGGCACTCTCTCTTACAAGACAGGGCACGCCTGCCAGGAGGCCAGGTCTGCCCAGCCGTCCCTGTGCCCCAGGGCTGAGCCCGATCTGCCCTGACTCCTGCCGGTGTTGTCCCTGTCTCCCTCACTCCCAGGGGCTACCATGTGGATGAACTGGAGGAGCACATCTCCCAGCTGCACGAGTACAACGACATCAAGGACGTGGGGCAGATGCTGCTGGGCAAGCTGGGTGAGCAGAGGCTCCGGCCAGCCTGGGCTCCTCTCGGGGTTGGGTTTGCTTGTGGGCCTCCTGACTCACTCAGTCCTGGCCCACTTCTCTCCAGCCTCTGCCTCCCGTGTTTCTTTGAGATGGAGGTCTCACTGTGTAGTTCAGGCTGACCTGGAATTCACCATTTAGCCCAGGCTAGACTCTAGTTTGCAGCAGTCCTCCTACCTCAGCCTCCCAAGTGCTGGGATTATTGACATGCACCACCAGGCCCAGCTTAGGGTCCCCACTCCTCGGCCTGCAGAGTGACAGAGATGTCACCTCTGCCTCTCTGGTTGACTTGTTAAAGGAGGGGACAAGTGCAAAGATAGCATTTTGTGGCCGAGAGGGGAATTTTGTTTGGGCTCAGAGTCAGTCTTGCTATCCAGCAGGCTTTGCTGTGTGGGCTGGTTTGGAGGCAGGAGAAACCAGGAGAGCCTCATCCAAACCCTCTGGCCCAGCGCACCCAAGCAGCCCACGTGCGGTGTTCAGAGCCGGGGCTGCTCGGGAGTCCTGTGTCTCTGCTTAAGCGAGTCGGTCAGCGACCTGACCTGTCCCTTTTCCGTTTATTGAGTGAGTATTCACTGCGCCCCTTGTCTGTGCCCTGCACTCTCCGGGGTGCTGGAGACCCTGGTGAGCAGACGGGGAATGTCTCTTCTTTTGTGGCTTAGGTTTAATGCTGAGATGGGTGCAGTGGCCACAAAGAGATGCACACAGCTAACACCATAAATCGGTTCGGTGCTCGGAAGGAATTGAAGAGCCCAGATGGGCAAAGTACTGAACGTGAATACAGTGGCAAATGGGAACAAGATAAGGTGCTTAGGGGAGGACTCTGCAACAGTCACCCTTGAGGAAAGAACAGGTCTTTAAGCTCTGCTTGTTGTCACATGCCACTCTGGGAGGCTGAGGCAGGAGGATCCCAAGTTCAGCCGCAAGACCCTGCCTCAGAACTGAAAGAGGGCTAGGGTGTAGCTCAGTGTTAAGGCCCTGAGTTCAACGTCCAGGAATGAAAAATAATGGGCTGGGGATTTAGCTCAGTGGTTCCAGCACCTACTTTGAAAAACAAATAAAAGACCAGAGTTTGAAGAGGGTTGGGAGAACCAAGTGCTCGTGGGTCCAGCTTGGGGCTCCCATGTGCCCTGAAGGCCTGAAGCTCCCTGGGGAGCGGCAGTGTGGCTGGACTGGGAGGCCACGCTGGTCCCAGGGGCCAGGACAGTGATGCTGGTGCCGTCCGCGCTGCTCTCCTCCCTTTCAGCTGTGATCCGAGGTGTCACCACCAAAGAGCTGTACCCAGAGTTCGATCTGGACGTGAACGACTGAGCAGAGTCTCGGGCTCCTTCCGAAGTCCACAGGGACAGGCAGATTCGGATCCGAGGCGCCATGGCAGCCCTTCTCTAGAGCGCCTGGCTCAGGAGGGAGCCGAGCGGAGGCGCAGAGAAGAGGAGGGTTCCTAACGCGTCCCACCTCTGCTGTGCTGGGCTGTGTGTCTGTTAATAAACGCACGCGCTGTCTCAGCCCACCTGTGTTCACTGCGCCCTGTCCTTTGATAGCCCTGCGAGAGAGCCTGTCACAGATTGTGTTAAGCACCTCATAGGCATAATCTTTCATGCTTGCAGAGCTGAGCCACCTGGGCTCAAGTTTGCAGTCCTCCTGCCTCAGCCTCCCAGAGTTCTGGGATCCTTGGCATCCATCACCACACCCAGCCCTCTAGTGCTTAAAAACCCATCGCAGGGTGGGGAATTTAGCTCAGTGGTTCATGCCTGTCTTGCAAGCATAAGGTCCCAGGATCATCCCCAGTAACCACATACCACAGTGCTGACCAGCCTGAACTACAAAGTGAGACCCTGTCTCAATAAATTTAAAAAAAAAAAGAAAGAAAGAAAACCATCACAGACAAGGCACTTGAGTCTCTGAGAGGCAAAGTGACTTGTTCTCTGTCACAGGGCAGAAGTGGCAGAGCAGGGATTTGAGCCCAGGCCCACCGGAAGCTGTGCTTTCTGGACTGAGAGACAGGTGAGAGCCGAAGTGGGGGAGGAGAGCACCGCTGGAATCTGGTTTGGTCTGGTCTTGTTTGTCCTTTGAGATACAGTCTCATTATGCAGTTCAGACTGGCCTCAGACTTGGAGCGATCCTCCTGCCTCTGCTTCCTAAGTGCTGGGATTACCAGTATGCACCACCATACCCAACAACCAAAAGTTTATTTCGTCAAAGAAAATTCTTATGTAAAAAATGTTCCTATGTAGTTGACCACTTTTCTTGCTATATTCAAGTAAATCAAGTCAAATCTGAAGAACTGTTTTTTCTTTTTTACCCCTGAGAAGACTCGATCATGCTGTTTCTAAAGAAGAGCTATTATACCTGGAATTGTAGTTCTGTTCACTAATCTACATGTAGAATGGACTAAGGTCCAAATCTCGCTTGGCACACACCTGTAACCCCAGCACTCGGGAGGCTGAAGGCAGAAGGATCACCGGGAGTTCTAGACCAGTCTGGGCTACATAGCGAGACCTTGTCTCAAAAGAAAAAAAAAAACTGCTCAGCTTTTCAAGCCCCGAGGCCAAAGCTGGGCATCTGGATGCCAGTCTCAGGGTCCAGCCTCCTGCCTGAAGTGTACAACAAAGAGAGCTCACCGGAGCTCACCCACAGACCCGGCCAGATACTGGCCTGAGAAGTCAGAATGGCCCCGTCGTCTTCTGAGGCCTTTGCCCCTCCAAATTTTCCTTATTTATGCCTACTTTTTTCCCTTGAGATAATGGTATAAACAGTGGGGTGACAGACACAATTCTAGCATTTAGGAGGCTGAGACAGGAGGATTACAAATCTAAAACCAGCTGAGCAATTTAGAGAGACCTTGTCTCAAAAAACAAAACAGCCTTGAGCGGTGACTCACACTGTCATCCCAGCACTCAGCCAAGCGGGAGGGTCAAGCGAGTTCAAGGCAGCTGAACTGCATAAGGAGACCCAGTTCTTTGTTCAAGTTATACTAATGGTCCCATTTTATAATACTGTCAACTCAGTCACGAGACATTAAAATAAAATTGCTCTGGACTGGGGCACGTCTAATGGGAAGCCAAGGTGGGAGGATCACAGGTTCAAGCCCAGCCTGGGCAGTTTAGTGAGATGGGCTACGTGAAGGCTGTGAGTTCAGTGCTCAGTACTGCAAAAACAAAAAAAGGGGGGATCGCTGTGGATCAGGTTCAGCAGCCACGGGTCTCGTGGAGTTCCCGGTGGTCGTTCGATTCATTCAGTTGACTGTTGTTAGGCCCAGAGTCATGGCCTCAAACTGCCCCATAAACCTAGCTCGGGTTGCAGCAGCCACAGCTGCTCCCTCTCCAGCCGGGCCCAAACCACCTGGAGGGCAGGGGAGGGGAGGCGCCGGCTGCCCTTCCGTGATCCCGGATCCCGGATCCCGGCATTCCGCGGATGCGGATCGCAAGGAGGAGGTGCACAATGAGAGGCGCAGCCCTGTAACACTCCTCACTTTCTGGGCCCGAGGAGGAGCGGCTCCCTCGGCCAGGCTCCAGGGCAGCTGCTCTGGGAGCCACGCACTGGGATGTACCCAGAAAGGTGCCCCGCGGTTGTCTATCTGGAAGCGCAGGCATCCCCATCTCCTGAGCGTCTGCTCCGCGGCAGGGCCTGAGGGACAAGCGACCCTCCGGTGACTTGGGGGCCACCTTCGGGCCAGACCTTGGGCCACTGACCTCCAAGGAAGGGGACCGACCCGAGGCCTGGCCCTGGGGTTCCTGCCTCAGACCCCTTCTAACCCCCAAGTCAAATACCCAAAAGAGAGCCCTGGCCCCATCTTCGTTGCCACCACGGGTCCTCTGTGTTCCCACCCGCGGCCGGCCCGGCCCCATCTGCCATTTGTCTCCTCCACCCTCAGGAGTCGATGAGCCAGTTGAGGGGCAGCTTCGCAGGGCCTGCCGCCCCCCTTCACCTACCACGCAGGTCGCCCCTGCGGGTTCCCCTGCAACGTGTACAGGCTTTTTTGCTGTTGCTTTGCCTTTATTGTACAGTCCATACTACAGAGTTTGAGTTTTGGCCGGGACTGGTGCGCACACCTGTAATCCCAGCATTCCGGAGGCTGAAGCAGGGCAATCGAAGTGAGTTGGAGGCCAGGCTCAAATGCATAAACCTTATCTCAAAAAAAAAAAAGTTTTACATATATTAAAGGTAAGAAAAGTAGGAAGAAGCAAGGTGGTCTAAAGAGAAATGCTCTGCAGAGTAAGTATGGGAAAAAGAAACACCTTGCACCTCGGCCGCTGAGGACGCCCGCAGTACCCACGCGGTGAGGATCGGTACCCGGGCATAGCCGGAAGCTGCTCTGCGCATGTGTGCGGGCTGAGATTGACAGGTCAGCCTGCTAGCGCAGCCGGTTTGCCACTCCCGAGCTCCTGATTGAGCAAGAATTTCCGCCCGGGCTGGAACTCTGCTCAGCAAGGTGCACCGCTGTGGTCCGGTCTCCACTGCATCTGTCACCATGAGCGTCACTGCTCCGCGCTGCCCAGAATGTCAGGAATTCCCGCCAGCCTGGCATGTGCCTGAGTCCTCCAGCTGCCCACGCGGCCGCGGCCCTGCTGAGCGTTCTCATGAGATGTCAGTGGGGGAGCAGCGCCTGGGGACAGTTGTCAGGCAGGGAGGGAAATGGAGATTTAAAGCCACCATCAAGTCCGTTCTGCCCACGGTGACCTGTGTGATCCCAGGCAACTGATGTGGCTCCAGTAGTGTGTGGGTCGGGACGATTAGCATTTGCTGCCTCAACAAAAACAACCCAAATCTCCGTGGCTGAACATAACAAAGGTTTGTTTGTGGTGGTGACACATTCCTTTAATCTTAGCACTCAGGAGGCTGAGGCAGAACTGCGAGTTCAAGGCCACCCTGGGCTACATAGGAAGACCCTGTCACAAAACACCAATAATAATAATACTAAAAATAATAACAGTAACAAAAATGGCAGACACCTGTTCCCAGCCCAAAATTCAGGAGCAGCTGTGCGGCCAAGAGAGACCGGAAGAATGTGGGAAATGTGGGCGGGCTGTGGATAATTAGGTAGGGCTGGGCTCGCGCAGCCGTGAAAGCCAGACCGGCCACCAGAGGGCGCACGGAGCACCTTGAACTTGACCCACACAGCTCCCGCGGCGCCGCCGGAGTCTGGTCCCGCCCCTCCCGACCTGGGACCCTTCTCTGCACTTGCACCCTTCTAGACTGGCCTCCAGAGGCCCTGTGACCTTGTGCTCCGGCAGCAGCAGGCATCCCTATTTCTAGACTTACCTTCTCTTCCCAGTTTTGTTGTTCGTGTTCTCAGCACTAGGGAGCGAACTCAGGACCTTGCGCTTTGGAGGCACAAGCGGCACCGCTGAGCTAAATTCCTCAGCCAGTGTCCCGGGTTTTTTTGTTTGTTTGTTTTTGTTTTTGTTTTTGTTTTTGTTTTTTTGAGACAAGGGTCTCAAAAAGTGAGACAAGGGTCTCACTTTGTGATTCAGGCTGGCCCTGAGCTCAGCCTCCAACTCACATCACAGCAATCCTCCTGCCTCTGCCTCCCGAGTGCTGGGATGACAGGCGTGAGCCACCACGCCCGGCACTGTGGTATGTGGTACTGGTTGCTGCTGGGTGTGGGTCTCCACACCCAGTATTGTATGTGGTTACCCGGGAATCGAACCCGGGTCCTTGAGCTTGCAAGACAGGCGCCAGAACCACTGAGCTAACTCCCCGGCCCCAGTGTCCCGGTTTTTGACAGTCTCTGTGTGCAACCCAGTCTGTCCTTGAGCGCGCAGCGATCCTCCTGCCTCGGTCTCCCTCTCCCGAAGGCTGGAACTACTGGCGAGCGCCAGGACCACACCTGGATTGTATTTTCACGTGCTGGTGTCAGCACACTATCACAAAGGCTTTGGAGATGAGTTCGTTCCATGATTATCCTTATTTTGCAGATAAGGACACGAAGTGAGAAAGCGTAAGCGGCCCGTGCAGGTCACACAGCACTGCCGAGGCAGAGCGGGACTCCCTCCAGATGCCGCACTGAGATGAGGCCCTGTCACCTCGCGCTCCCACCTGCTCCCAGGGCCGGTGGCCCTCGTCCCATTCACTGAGGCCCTGGGCGGCAGCTGCTGACCTCAGCTGACAGAACCAGGACAGGGTGGGTGAGATGCCCAGAGGTCCCCTCGACAGAGAGGACCGTGCCTCGACCTGCCCCCCTTCAACTTCGGGGTGCCCTCCGTCACCAAGGAGGAGGGGGACAGGGGGGCCTGAGGCGGGGAGCCAGAGGAGCGACCCCTTCCCTCCATGAGGTGCAGGTTTGTCTGACTGCCACAGAGGTCTCTGAGCTCGGTCCTGCGGAGCCTGACCTCGGGGTCTTTGCCACCCAACGCTCTCCTGCCGGGAAGAAGTCAGTGTCGTGAGCAATGAATGAGGAAGCCAAGCCGGCCGTGGTGGCTCACGCCTATCATCTCAGCACTGGGGAGGCTGAGGCAGGAGGATCGCCGCTACTTCGAGGCCGGTCTGGATATATAGTGAGTTCAGGGCCCGTCTCACTACAGAGCAAGACCTTATCTCAAAAACAAAAAGGCATCCTAAGGACATCACCCAGCACCCTCCCTCCGCGGGAGAGATCGGGTCCCCCGTGTGTCATAGCAGGCGCGGCCTCCAGGGGGCAGTGTGGGCTCAGCGATAGCGGCCATGCTGCCCCTCCCCTCCCCACCGCTGACGCCAGCAGATTTCGATCAACGCCCACACAGAAGAGGCAGCTCCTGGGGCGGCTCTACGGCCCGGGTTTAAAGCCACCAGTAGGGGGCACGCAGAGCCACCTGGTCGTGCATGCAGGACAGAAGGACGAGGACAATTGCTGCGTGATTATTCATAGCTTGTTGCCTTACATCCCGATTATATCCCAAGTAAATAGTACTCAAATATTTATCCCAGAAGGGCCCGGTGGTCTGTGCCTGTATTTTCAGACCGGATCGGGCGCGGTCAGGGCGGTATGGCGGTCGATTCTGCCTGTATTTTCAGCACTGAGGGGACTGAGGCAGGAGGCTCCCTTTCCAGGCCAGCCGAGGGCACCATACTGAGACCGTCACTCAAAACCAAACAAGCAGGACTGGGAGGTTCTGGGGTTCGAGCCGAGCGCCACAAAAGCAAAATAAAATAATTTTAAAATGAAAAAACCCAGCTTAGGGGCACATGCCTGTAACCCCAGCACCTGGGAGGCTGAGGCAGAAAGATTTAACAAGTTGAGGCCAGCCTAGACTACAGAGCAAGACCCTGTGCCCATCGATCAATATAAAAACAAGATTTTAATTCTAAAAAATTATCACCTTCACCCGACAGGACTCACACTGATGTAATACCGCCCGCACTCTCCTTTCAGAGGTCCAAAGAGGGCCATTTCTGGGCAGCCCGATGCCACACGGGGTCACCAAGTCACCCCGTTGCAGTTTGCTGGGGCAGAGGAGGCTGCTCCAGCGAGAGGGGGAAAGGCTGGCCAGCTGGAAGGCCACACAAGGTTGACAGGGACTGGGAATGGGGTGAAAGGTGACTGTCCACACCCACCCAGCAAGGAGCCAGAGGTTCCCCAGAGGCACTGATGACCACAGCAGCCAGCATTGAGCAATCAGAATGGGCCCACGGCTCCCGAAGAAGCCATGGCTCCCGCCCAGCCAGGTGCTGAGCAAGACCTGGCTCCGAGAAAAGGCTGTGTGAACTGTGAAGAAAAAGGGCTGGGGGCGGGGGCGGGGGGGGGAGCTTGGCACTCCCTAATTTCAATCCCCCGTACCCCAAAAAGGAAAAACGACCGAGCCAGCCACAGTGACACACACCTATAACCCCAGCACTCTGGGAAGCTGAGGCAGGAGGATGGCAAGCTTTAGCCCAGCCTGCGCAACTTAAGTGTCTTAACAAAATGTCTCAAAATAAAAAGAGCTCCAGGGCCCAGGGATTTAGCTCAGTGTTTCTGGCGCCTACTTTGAAAGCACAAGATCCTGAGTTTGATATCATGTATTGAGAAAAAGAGAAGAGTTGTCTCTGCCAGGGATGTAGCTCAGCGGGCTGGTGGTGTCACCCAGGGGTCAGCAGCTTGCTTCTCATGCCAGTGCCCTGGGTCCTGTCCCTAGCAGCACAAAATAATAAAACCACAGTCGGGGCCTATAGCCTTTAGGAATTCTGATTTTACAGGCTTCTTTTTTTTTTTTTTTTCAGTGTTGGGTACCGGAGCCGGACCCCTGCCAGCCCAGGCAAAGCAAGCTCTCAACCCTCACCCACGCTCAGCCCAAAAACGACCCAGGCCCTCTGTGTTCGCAGTGGCCTGCGCCAGCATGGTCAGCCTCCAGCAAGCCAAGGTGTGACTGGATCTGGCCTGTCCCCAGAGACACATGATGTGCTGGCCAGGGATCCTTTGCTCTTCCGCCCACCGTGACACTGGCAGACCTGCCTAACTGGTTTGCCAGGGAACAGCTGAGCCTGTTTTGCTGCCTTAGGGTTCTTCTTTTGTGTGTATGTGTGTATGTGTGTATGTTGCTTTGTAGCTTTTAGATAGTGTCTGGCTATGTAGTCCAGACTGACCTCAAATTCACGGTGATCCTCCTGCCTCAGCCTCCCAGGTGAGTGCTATTATGGAGCTCAGGAAGAACAGGCAGAGGTTGGAGGTGGGGAACGTGGTGGAGAAGAACTCAGGGCAGGTGGCCGCTCAGGTCTGAGCCAGTGGGCCAGCAGGACATAAGGCGGTGACCTGCCCTCCAGTCACCTGGCTGCCTGCCTATGGTGGTTTTTTTCTCTCAACTTGCTTCCACCAGCCCTGAAGCATCTCCCGGCCCAGGCAGAAAGCAACTTCTTCCTCATGTAACTATCACTGCTCGGCCCACCCGGTTCTCCAGGGTGTGGGGAGAGCCCGGCTGACTGCTGCGGAGCTCACAGACTGATGAAATCTTCATCGCAGCGGAAGTTGAGATGTCAGTGAGATGGCACTGGGTACAGCTTCCTGTCTGTGTCTTATCTGTGGCCAAACAGAGCAAGCTCAGCAGGCTGCGGCAGTCAGGCACAGGAGGCTGGGCTGCGGCTTCCCGGTTCCTTCATCTCAAGGAGACTGAAAAGTGCTTACCCGACCCCACATCCTGAGCTCCACCCCTCAGGAAGCTGAGGCATGAGGATCACTGCAAGTTCTACACAGTGAGCTCAGAACCAGCCTAGAAGTGCACAGCGAGACCCTGTCTCAGAATAAATAAAATAAGCCTCCCCCCAAAAATTCCAGGGAATCCCAGTGATCAGGAAAACAAGCAAACTAGGTCTGGTGCCACATGTCTGTAATCCCAGCACTCTGGGTGGCTGGGGCAGGAGGAAGTGAACGTTCCAGTCCAACCTGGGCAGTTTAGCAACTTACCAAGAACTGATCCCCAAATAAAAATAAATACATGAGGGCTAGGGATTTAGCTCAGTGGTTCCAGAGCCTGCCTTGCAAGCACAAGGTCCTGGGTTCAGTCCCCAGTAACCACATATAAGAATGCCAGGCGTGGTGACTCACGCCTGTAATCCCAGCACTCGGGAGGCAGAGGCAGGTGGATTGCTGAGTTTGAGCTATGTTCAGGACCAGCCTGAACTACAAAGCAAGACCCTGTCTCAAAAAAACCAAACAAACATAAACACAAACAGGTCTGGGAATATAGCTCACTGGCACCGGTGCCTGCCTAACAAGCACAAGGTCCTTAGTTCAATCCCCAGGACCACAAAAAAGCAACAGCAACAAAAAGCCCAAAGTCAGTATTCCCACAGAAATCTGTTCAGAAATCCCTCCCGACCTAAACGTGTGTGTGTGTGAGGGGGTGATGGTAGAGATGGAGCCCAGGGCCTCTGAACTGAGCTGCACCCCAGACCCTTTCTTCCTTCCTGTATTTATTTAATTTTATTTATTTATTTAGAGACAGGGTCTCACTATGTAGCCCAGGCTGGCCCTGAGCTCACTATGTAGCCCAGGCAAGCCTCAAACTCACAGCAATCCTCCTGCCTCTGCCTCCTGAGTGCTGGGATTACAGGCATGAGCCACCACGCCTGGCACTGTGGCATGTGGTACTGATTGCTGGTGGGTGTGAGACTCCACGCTTATCATTGTTGTGTGTGGTTACTGGGGGTTGAACTCGGGACCTTGCACTTGCAAGGTAGGTGCCAGAACCACTGAGCTAAATCCTCAGCCCTATACACTTTTTTTTTTCAATAGAGATCTTTTATTGCCATCATTAATCCAGAAGTGTGTTTTTGTGGCTGGATAACTCTTAGGTCTTAATCTTCGGGTTGCTGAACTGTTCCCTTTTCACAAACATAGATATCCCAAAATTTTCTGATATCTTTGTTTTTCACTGTTGTGGCTTGTTGAATCAAAGCAGCTGAGTTTGAAACAAGCTCAGTGTCATTTTCTTCAAGGATTAGTTCATCTTTCTGGGCTTGTGATACTGAGCAAGCAATACCTGCCCTCATACAAACCTGGCAGATGTATTTTTCACCGAAGAAATTCTGTATTTCAACAAGAGAACCATTCTCCTGAATAACTACATTGATGGGGAAATGAGCATACCTGGACCTCATCTTGAAACAGAAGCCCAGGGTAACACCTTTGATCACATTCTAGATGTGACTGCAGATGGTTTTGTTTTTTTTGTTTTTTTTTTTTAGGTTTTTGGAGACAGAGTCTCGCTTTTGTGGTTCAGGCTGGCCCTGAGCTCAGCCTCAAACTCACATCACAATCCTCCTGCCTCTGCCTCCCGAGTGCTGGGATGACAGGCGTGAGCCACCACGCCCGGCACTGTGGTATGTGGTACTGGTTGCTGTTGGGTGTGGGTCTCCACACCCAGTATTGTTATGTGGTTACCGGGGAATCGAACCCAGGTCCTTGTGCTTGCGAGACAGGCGCCGGAACCACTGAGCTAACTCCCCGGCCCAAAATTCTTCTTCTTCTTTTTTTTTTTTTTTTTTGAGACAGGGTCTCGCTTTGTGGTTCAGGCTGGCCCTGAGCTCAGCCTGCAACTCACATCACAGTAATCCTCCTGCCTCTGCCTCCCGAGTGCTGGGATTATAGGCGTGAGCCACCACGCCCGGCACTGTGGTATGTGATACTGGTTGCTGCTGGGCGTGAGTCTCCACGCCCAGCATGGTATGTGGTCACTGGGGATCGAACCCCGGTCCTTGCGCTTGCAAGACAGGCACCGGAACCACTGAGCTAACTCCCCGGCCTGCAGATGGTTTTTGAAACAGATTCTCACTATTGAATGTTGCCCAAACGAGTCTTGAACCCATGGATAAAAGTGTCTGTCCTGCCTCATCCTCCTATTGTCCTTCCCAGGCAGGGACTATAGGTGCACATCGCTGTACCTAACTCATCCAGTAGTCATCAACAATCATTTAAATTTGGGCTTTGGTTGGGCATGGTAGTTCACACACACACCTGAAAAATCAGAAGTTTCTCCTCCCTTCACTGGGTCCACATATCTAAGCCTTCCTTGATTTTATTCTACATGTTCTGCTTTGTGGAGTTTTTGTTTGTTTTGTTTTGTTTTTTTCTGGTACTGGGGAATCGACCTCAGGCCCTTGTGCTTCCAAAGTAGGCACCATGCCACTGAGCTAAATGCCCAGCTCCTGGAGTTTTCGTTTGGTTGGTTGGTTGGTTTTTATGAGACAGGCCTCTCTAGGTAGTCCAAACTGGCCTTCAACTCACTCCGTAGTCCAGACTGACTCTGAGTCACAGAGAGAGATCCTTCTGTCTCAGCCTCTGGAGTGCTAGGATAACAGGCCTGCGCCACCGTCGCGGGCTTGCTTTGCATTTTGCTCTGCTTGCCTCAAAGCTCTAGGCAAGATGTACTACATAGATCCCTATTTAACTGAGTCACAGGTTAACATTGGTGTCTTAGTCACTTTCCTTGTTCCTAGGACGTAATACCTGACACCCGAAACTTCAGATGGAGAGGTGGATTTTGGCTTCTGTTTCAGCCCCTGGACGCAGACTCCATGCAGAGGGGCCCAGAGGAGGAAAAGATACTTCCGCATGGTGGGCAGGAAGCAGGGGAAGGCAGCAGGGGGAGAGGGATGCATTGTGCAGGTCACACCCCAGGGACAGCCCTACAAGCAAATCCCCTCCACGCCCCCAGAGTTCCCTCCCCACCCCAGAGCCCTGCTTTGAGTATATGAGGGCTCAAGGCGCCCCAGGTGGGGCGCAGCAGTGGGTCAGTCTGTGTCTGTCCCCGGCTTCTGAGGCCTGCAGAGCAAATCTGGCCCAGGACACACCCAGAGCTAGGCTCGGCTGGGCCAGGGAGGAGATAAGGGGCCGTGATTAAGGAGAGAGGGCACCTGCTTGTGGCCCAGCCGGGACAAAGGTCTGGGGCCCTGTGCTGGCTCAGGCTCACCCGGCGCCAAAGGTAAGAGGTGCAGGTCAAAGGGAGGCCAACCACGCCTTCCGGTGCCAGCCAGCATGGCAGGGACCGACCTGGCCCATGTCCAGAAGCCCCAGTTAATGACAGCCCCTGTCTCCAATCACAGTGTAGTCACCCGTGCCCAGTCAGCCCAGGCCCCAGCGGGTGCCAAGCCTGGGGGACAAATGATACAAACTGCATCAGCCCTGCCTGCCAAAAAGTGGGGGTGAGGGGTTTGCACCTTCTGTGGAAGCCACTGATGTCAGTGCCACGGGAGAGGCCGAAGGTCAGCCCGATACAGGGCTGGCAGTGAGTCCAGTGCACAGGGCACGTTGGCTCATGAGGTATAAAGGTCTCCGAAGTCACCTCACTCACAGGTGGGCACCGCACCATCCAGTGCGGGCCTCAGGACACTACTTTGACCTGATCAGACTGTCATCATCTGTGTGGCTCTCAAGCCTCTTTCCCTCCCTGCCTGCAGGCCTTGTTCGTGTGACCCTGCTACCACCACCACCTCCTCCCCCACTCTAAGTGGGGAGGTCTTATCAGATGTGTCCCTGGTGCCTACAGCAATAAATGGTAGGCGCTGGATAAGCCGTGAGCCGTGCAGAGCCCTGGCCCTAGGGGAAGTTGCCTCATCCTAGGCGACTTAATTTGCTTAACAGGGAGGGGAGAGGTCAGGGCCTCTGCGGAGCGCGGGTCTTCCTCAGAAAGCCCTGTCCCTGGCGCCACCACAGAGGAGTCTGGAGGAGAGGGCCAGCCGGTGGGCGGACGAAGGGACGTAGAGAAACGGCCATGCCTAGCTGTCATAAGAGACATGGTCTGCGGCGGCCTACACAGTGAGCCCTTGACCTACGAACTCAATCCGTTCCCGAGGGGTGGTTATAACTCCAGTGGTCACTAGGAAGTTCAGCTTCGTCTACACAGTCTTCAAAGTCTTTCGCTTGTACACAGGATTTCTCCACGAACCCCTCACAGGAAACTGCGTTGTCAAGTTCTTTCCAGAACTCTCTGAGGGTCAAATATGTATTCAAGACTGTCTGGAAGCACCAGAGACAGCATTCAAGTGTAATTAAAGATTTGTTCATAAGTTAACTCTAAAATTCCTCTCATAACCCAAGTTGTCCATATATCAGGTGAGTCATACCTTCAGGTCCCACTGTATACATTCTGCATTGTTAAGACAGGACACACTGGGGCTGGGGGCGTAGCTGGGGGACAGAGCATGTGCCTGGCGTGCATGAGACCTTCAGTCCCATCCCCAACACTACAAAAGGGAAACCAAACCAAACCGAAACTTCCTTTTAGGTTCTCCACTCCACACATGTATACTAGACCACTCTTGGACAGGTCATGGGCCTCTGCCTCTCTCTCTCTCTCTCTCTCTCTCACCTAAGGCTGAACCCAAGGCCTCACACTAGGCAAACGCTCTACCACGGAGCTACACTCCCAGCCCTCTTTATCTCGAGATAGCGTCACTATCTTCAAACTGGCCCTGAACTTTGAATCCTCCTGCCTCAGCTTCCCACTTGTAGATGCTTTCCTTTCTTCTTTTTTTCCGTAATGACAGGACTGCTTGCTGTGTAGGGTGGGCTGGCCTCAAATGCACACGGATCCTCCAGCTCGGCCTCCTAAGTGTGGGCTCACAGTGTGCAGCAGTACATCACCTCGACCACTTACAGTATCTCCCATCACGTTGATGTGAGGCTGTGTAAATAGCTGTCACACTGCACTGCAGGGAACAGTCACTGGAGGAAGTCTGTCCATGTTCAGCACAGAGGCAATGTTTTTGTTCTAAAATTTTCAGTCTGAAATTGAAAGGGAGGATCCGGAGGCCACGGACACAGGCCAACTGCAGCCACGACCACTACGCAGCAGCTCGGTTGCAGAGCTCACCGCGCGGCGCAGGAGAGGGGTACGAACCTTCGCTGGGGCTGCGGAGGCAGAAGACTGGGGCACAGCAGGCTGGCTTGGGGAGCAGGGTGAGCGATTAACTGCAACATCCTTGGACTCACGCGCAGAACCTGAAGTCTTGGATGTGGACGGGATCACAGCGCCCTCGGTTCCTCTCACGTGATCCAGCAGCTGTGACGGGGCAGCGGGGCCGGGGCTCAGCCGGTGGAGAGGGAGGTCAGGAGCTAAAGGGCCCGGCGGCCGGGCGGCTCCTGCGCAGGGATCCGCTCTCACTGGAGCCCGGCTCCTTTCCTACTTTACTTGGCCCGAACTCGCCCCACGGAGCCTGTTTCTCCTCCTGCCTTTATTAAACAACGGCAAAACCCCCCCATTTGGCGTGCCTGTCTTGATTGAGTCCTTGCTAGGGACAGAAAGAACGGAGAAACCAGCTCTCGAAGGAGGCGCGGTCCTGGCTGCACCATGGCTGTGGCGTGTGGTCCGTGGTGAGGAGGCTCGGGGTCGGGCGGGTACAGACACCAGTCCTCTCGTTCTATCCCTCGTGGAGACGGCAGTAAAGATGCAGGCCCTGGCGGATTCGTGTCTTGGCAGGGCCACTGTTCACCGTGTCCCCACGTGGTGCCAGGAGCCCAGCCTTCCTGGGCCTTTTTGCAGCTCTTGGGGTAGAAGCCAGGGCCTCACACGCGTGAGGCAAGCAGTCACCACTGCGCAACACCCCGCCTGAGGCCCTACCCTGTGACATAATCACTTCCCTAAACCCCATCTCCTTTTTGTTTTGAGATAGAGCCTTACTAAGTATTACATCCAGTCTGACTTTGAACTCACTATGTAACCTAGGTTGCCCTATAGCTCACAGGAAGCCCCATGCCTCAGCCTCCCAAATGCTGCGGTGACAGGAACGCAGCACGACAACGGCTGTCACTTGCCTGCCTAATGCTTTAGTTTCTCACTTTAAACTAGGATAAACTCTAGTCAATTTGAGGAGTAAATGAGAGCGGTACCTCCTTAACTGCTATTTCTTGGTTCCTGGGGAGCTGTTTGCCTTCCAGCTTTAGGCTCACCTTCTCATCTGTGAGAGACAGGCATTTTTGTTTTTGTATTTTTTGAGACAGTCTCACTTTGTAGTTCAGGCTGGCCCAAGCTCACTATGTGGCCCAGGTGAGCCTTGAATGCCCAGAAACCCTCCTGCCTCTGCCTCCTGAGTGCTAGAATACAGGCTTGAGCTACCATGACCAGCATTGTGGTATGTAGTAATGGGGATCAAACTCAGGATCTTGTGCCTGCACAGCAGACACCAGAACCACTGAGTTAAATATCTGACCTGGCCCTATTTTTGTTTTTTTGAGACAGAGTCTCATTATGTAGCCCATGCTGTCCTCAAACTTTTTTTTTTTCTTTTTTTGAGACAAGGTCTTACTTTGTAGTTCAGGCTAGCCCTGAGCTCAGCCTTCAACTCACATCACAGCAATCCTCCTGCCTCTGCCTCCCAAGTGCTGGGATTACAGGTGTGAGCCAGCACACCTGGCACTGTGGTATGTGGTTCTGATTGCTGGTGGGTGTGAGTCTCTACTTAGCATTGTATGTGGTTACCGGGGATCGAACCAGGGTCCTTGCGCTTGCAAGGCAGGTGCCGGAACCACTGAGCTAAATCCCCGGCCCCATGTCCTCAAACTCCTGGTGATCCTCCTGCCACAGCCTCCTGAGAGCTGGGATAGGTGTGCACCACTATACCTCGACAGATAGGCTTTAACTCATCTGACAGGTGAGGAACCCAAGCTCAGCAAGGCAAACCCAGGCCCTCCACCCAGAGTCTGCTTGCCCGGGGAACACTTGTCATGTTCTTAAATGAAAAAGATGCCGGGCATGTTGGCGCATGCCTTAATCCTGGTTACTCAGGAGGCTGAGGCAGGAAAAATGCAAATTAAGGCCAGTGTGATGGTTACCTCATCTGTGTCACCGGGGTGGGTGTGAGAAAGGCTCATTGGATTAGCAAAGCATAATTCTGGGTGTGCGTGGGCAGCTCAGAGGTGTGACTTGGAGGCCATGTCTGCTCCCTGGCTCTGCCTCACAGGCACAGTCGCCCTGTATGGCTTCCTGGCTGCTGTACACTGAGCAGCTTTGCTCTGCAGGTGCTTCCACCATGCCAGGCCTGCAAGGAGCTGGCCGAGCATGGCCTGAACCCCAAATTGAGAGCCACATGAACCCCTCCTTCTGTGTGCCGTGGGCATCGGATATTGTGTGTCAGCAACCAGAAAAACTAATTTACCCAGCCTGGGCAACTTAGCAAGACTGTCTCAAAATTTTAAAATGCTAAAAAAAATATAAATCCCAGTGTAGAGTATCCCTGGATTCAGTCAATAGTACCAAAAAACTTAAAAGCCAAAAAACTCAAAAGTCCAATGTTAGGTGCTTTTAGGTTGATGGGCCACGGGCCATGGCATACCTTGCTGTTGTGAGGGGACCTTAACAGAGCCCTGACGTCTGAATCAGTGAACTTTCAGTAAAGCACATCGCCCACCCTCCAGTGTGGGGGCCTCAGCAGCCAGCTGAAGGTGTTAGGAGAAAGTCTTGGCCTCCAGACTAGGTTAGCCCTTCGTGGGCCACACCACCTTCCGGGAGTGCCACGCTGTAGGCCCACCCTGGTCACCCGGACGTGTGTGAAGTCGCAGCAGATCTGTCTCCACTGAACGTCTGAGTGAGGGGTCCTGTTTCTCCAAGAAGCCTGCCTCATATGGGGCTGTCCTGGAACCAGGGACCTAGCTCTGGCAAGGGAAGTAGACACGGGCCCTTTCATGGCCTCCTGTGAGGTCCTTTTCTTTGCCTCCTTTTTTATATTTTTTCTTGTTCAGGGTCTCACTGTGTAGTTCAGGATGGCCCTGAACTCACTATAGCCCAGTATGGCCTCAGATTCTCAGTGGACCTTCTGCCTCAGCCTCTTGAGGACTGGGATGTCGGCCATGGGCCACCCACCCAGCGAGACAGGGTCTGGCTTTGTAGTTCAGGCTGGCCTTGAACTCACAGCAATCCTCCTAACTGTCTCCCCAGTGCTGGGATGACAGGCGTGAGCTACCATGCCTGGCACTGTGGTATGTGGTACTGATTGCTGCTGGGCTTGAGTCACCACCACTCCCAGCATTGTTGTATGTGGTTACCAGGGATCAAACCCAGGACTTTGTGCTTACAAGGCAGGCGCTGCAACCACTGAGCTAAACAGCCCGCCCTTAGCTTTTTATTTTTTGTTTGTTTTTTTTGGGACAGGGTCTCGCTTTTATAGTTTAGGCTGGGCCTGAGCTCAGACTCAAACTCTTAGCAATCCTCCTGCCTCTGCCTCCCAAGGCTGGGATTACAGACATGAGCCACCACACCTGGCACTGTGGTATGCGGTATTGATTGCTGGTGGGTGTGAGTCACTAGGCCTGGCACTGTGGTATGTGGTTATCGGAGACTGAACCTGGGCCCTTGTGCTTACAAGACGAGTGCCAGAACCACTGACCTAAATCTCAGCTTTTTAATTTTATGATCTAATTCCAATTGACCCAACTCTGAATTCTACAATGAGATCTGGGAATCTACTAAATTCTGATGTAACAGTCAGAATTTGTAATCTTATTTGGATATAGGAAGAGGTTTATTGGAGCAGTAGAGAATAGCAAATCCCCCATCCTGAGTCAACCCACCTGCACCTTTGAAGGCTCAGTGCCTGTCCCAGCCTGGCATCAGGCAGAGCTGAGCACTGCTGGCCCCTTGCTGTTCCAGGATAGCGCCACCTAGGGAGGCATGGGGGAGCTGTACCCAGTGGCAGATGGTGGGACAACCATGCTCCAAGAAGGGGAGGCACGCATTCATGAATGACGCCACAAGATGGTGAGGGCAAGGACAAAGGGTGAGGTGTAGCTCAGTGTGGAGGCCCTGGGTTTAATTCCTAGGACCACGAATACACTACACTTGATCTTAGCCAAAAGGCCAAGAAGCGATAGGACCACGAATATAGACAACCAAGCCCAAGCAAAAGCACAGAGAAATAATGCTGGTGGGGGTGGGGAGAGGCTTAAAGGATTTTTTGGGTAATTTTCTTTTCTTTCTTTTTTGAGACAGGGCCTCGCTTTGTAGTTTAGGCTGGCCGAGCTCAGCCTCAAACTCACATCACAGCAATCCTCCTGCCTCTGCCTGCCAAGTGCTGGGATTACAGGCGTGAGCCACCCCGCCCAGCACTGTGGTATGTGGTACTGATTGTTGCTGGGCGTAATTTCTCTTCCTCAGGAAGGGACTGGTTGAATAAATATAGCGTATAAACTACAAAGGCCTTCCTTGTTCACTTCCTTTTTTTGGTGTGTGTGGTGGGGTTGCACTCAGGACTTGGTGCCTGCTTACTCACTAAGCTGTACCCCTGGATCTCCTTTCTTTTCTTCTTTTTTTTTTCCTAAGTTTTTTTGAGACCGAGTCTCAGTTTGTAGTTGAGGCTGGTCCTGAACTCAGCCTCAAACTCCACAATCCTCCTGCCTATGCCTCCTGAGTGCTGGGATTACAGGCCTGAGCCACCATATCCAGCACTGTTATATGTGGTTACCAGGATCAACCTGGGCCCTTATACTTGAAGGTCACTGAGCTAAATCCCCGGCCCTGGACCTTCTTTCTTTCTTTGTGGTATGTGGTACTGGTTGCTGCTGGGTGTGGGTCTCCACACCCAGTATTGTTATGTGGTTACCGGGAATCGAACCCGGGTCCTTGCGCTTGCGAGACAGGCGCCGGAACCACTGAGCTAACTCCCCGGCCCTCTTTGCCTCCTTTTTTATATTTTTTCTTGTTCCAGCCAATGGACTGTATCTGTGTTGAGAGCTGAATTGCCGGGGCGACCAGGATGTTAGATGGGGCACACTATCCCCAGAAGGACAGTCTGACACACACACCCCCGTGTCCAAAGAGGGCCCATTTTTTCACCTCAGTACTGGGCATTTTCATGCATTTTCTCACTCTGAAAGGTGAGGTAAGCTTCTTTTTTTTTTTTAAGACAGGGTCTGTCTTTGTAGTTCAGGTTGGCCTTGAACTCAGTCTCAAACTCCCGCAATCCTCCTGCCTCTGCCTTGAGTGCTGGGGTTACAGGCGTGAGGCACCACGTCCAGGCACTGTTGTATGTGGTTACCCAGAAACCCAGGACCTTGCGCTTGCAAGGCAGGCCCGGAACCACTGAGCTAAGAACCACTGAGCTAAATCCCGGGCCTCCACCTTCTCATTTTTGTCTGGCTGTCTTCCATACAGTCTAGACTGGCCTTGAACTCACTCCCTAGTTTAAATGATCCTCAGCCTCAGCCTCCAGTAGCTGGGATTACAAGTGTGCGTCACCAACCCACACCAATTTGATTTCCTTTCTACAGAGTTTGAATCGCCTGCGCAATATCCCTGTCATCTTTTTATTTCATCACAGATACCTACTCCTGAAGACACAGCAGTGTTGTGGAGCAGCACTGCGGCTGAACCCACGGTGCCTACACTGAGTTATACCCAGCTGTTACTCTGAGACAAGGTCTCATTAACTTGTCCCGGGTGGGCTTGAACGTAGACTCTTCCTGACTCAGCTTCCTAAGCAGCCGGGATTACAGGTGGGGTGTGGGTCCCACAAGACACTAAATAGTTTTATGAGTCCATTTGTCTTCTTTTCCTCCATTCACCAGTTTTCCCTGTTCAGTTTGGTCAGGACCATCAATTCTGTCACAACTTCTTATATGTCTAATGTAAAAAAGCCTTTTTCTCTTTTCCCCTCAGTACTGGGGACTGATTTCTGGGCCGCCTACAGGTACTGACCTATATCCCTACCCCTTCTTTCAGTATTTCTTATTGTAAGATAAGGTCTTTTTTTTTTTTTTTGACACAGGGTCTCACTTTTGAAGTTCAGGCTGGTCCTGAGCTCAGCCTTGAACTCACAGCAATCTTCCTGCCTCTTGCTGGGATTATAGGCATGAGCCATCACGCTTGGCACTATGGTTTGTGGTTCTGATTGCTGGTGGGTGTGAGTCTCCATGCCCAGCATTGTTGTATGTGGTTACCAGGGATAGCACCCGGGTCCTTTTGCTCAGGTTCCCAGCCTGGACTCAGTTCACAACCCTCCTGCCTCCACCTCCCAGACAGGATTTGCTAAGCTTCCTGCTCTTATTTTCTGCACACTGATGAGTTCCAGCTCCTGAACACTGAGCCCTCACGGTGACCCACCAGCTGTCCAGCCCTTCAGTGCCCTGCATAGCTCTCCAGTTCCAGGGCGGAGCCCCGACTGGGGAGCTGCTGAGTCCCCGGCTGTGGCCTCAGATTCTTCTCCAGCTCCGCTGCCACTCGGGGGGCTGCAGCCTGGATGGCACCCTGGATGCTGTGCAGGTCCCACTGGGTCCTCAGGAGGGCGTCGTCCAGCGTGAAGAGGCCATCGCGCGTGCGCCGGACTTGGGAGCACACGGCGGTGGTCTTGAGCTCCAGGCCAATCTCATGCACCAGCTTCCGGAGCTGCTGCTGCGTCTCGTGCATGCACTGCACCTCTGCTGGGACAAACAGGGTGCACGTGGCACTCAGGGGCACAGCCACAGGGCCCCATGCCCCAGCCCAGGACACCTCCCAACCCTGGCATCCACTCTGTGCTGTACAACTGCGGGCAGGCAGCCAGATGCCGAGGATCTCAGGGTCCGACCAGGGTTAGAGCTGCCTTTGAAAAAGACCCCCAGACAGTCTGCAGAAGCACCGCTTTAGACTTAGTTTGCTCATTTGTAAAATGGAGCTACGAAGAGTCAAAAGATTTCTATAGGCTGCTTGCTTAGCAGGCACTCAGAAAAGAAGCCTTGTTAACAGGACCGACAGCCACGCAGGAACAGGGATCCTGGGCCGGGTGCCTGTGACTGGGAGTCCCTGAAGCTGGGAATGAGCCACCAGGCACACGCTGTGTGTGTGAAAGTTGAGCTCCATAGTGCAACTGGAGTGCAGGCCCCATAGCCTAGCCCCGTGGAGACCAGGGTGGCTTCCGAGCTGCAGCACAGCAGCCCCTGACACAGCTCTGTGCCCTCTGGGGCGACTCACCTAAGAGGAACTCTGGGGGCGCAAAGTGGAGGCAGCGGATGCCGGAGATGAGCATCGGGGACTTGTCCATGGGCCGGATCACGCCGCGCACGGCCATCTCATAGGCCTCCTGTGACTGCAGATCCAGGTTGGAGTACCTGGGAGCCAAAGGACTCAGTCAGGGGGTGGCACAGAACAGGGCCACAGTCCTGCCCACCCCACTGCACCACAAGGGCATCTGCCATCATTGCCCCTTCAGCCAGCTTTGAAGAAACTGCCTTTCGTTTTTTGAGACAGGTTCTTACTATGTAGTAGAGGCCTGGCCTTGAACTCTCTATATAGCCTGAGCTCAAACTCATGGAGGATCTTCCTGCCTTAGCCTCCTGAGTGCTGGAATCACAGGCAGGGGTTCTTCTGTCTCACAGATAAGGAACGTGAAACACACAGCAGGTGAGGGCCTTGCCCAGGGCCCGGCTGCTGATGCCGAGTCAGGGGTCTCACACAGGTTGGCACTGGGCCCAGGTCTCATGACGAGAGGGCCTCTGCCTGCTGCTGCCCTCCAACCTGGCCATGAACATTTGGTCTCTGGTTTTTTCCCCACCAGAATCCAGGCTCTGCAAGAGGTGCTGGGATGTCTTATTCCCCTTGGCTGGCATGCACGACACCCCCAGTGCCCTGGGAGCGACAGAGAGTCCCACCGTCCCAGCACCTCCCAGGGTCACTCACATCACTAGGGCCCTCTGGTGGGTGCCTTGGATGACGGACAGGATCCGCTCCAGCTTCTCTCTGGTCACATGGTCTGGAAGAAGGGTGAGGTGGGGAGGTTAGGGCCCAGGCATCTGCGGAGGACAGGCGACAAAACACTGGCGACTCCTTTCCCCAACACCAGCCCTGTGCTTGGGATCCACCAAAGCACCCCTCTGGGCTTTGCAGGTGACAGGAGTGTCTAGCAGGATTTTTTGTTTCCGGCAGTGCTGCGGATTGAGCTTAGACTCCAGAGCCTTGCACATGCCAGGTAAGTGCTCTACCATTTAGCTACATCTCCGGCCTCTCCCTTTTATTTATTTGATTTTGAGACAGGACTTGCTAAATTGTTTAAAATGATCTTGAAATCTTGAGGCTCCTGGGATTACGGGTGTGCTCTACTGCTTCTGGCTCCAGGAAAGTCTTTATGGAAACTCTACACCTTCTTCTCAGCAAAATACATAAGAACTTAATATTCGGAGATTTTTTTTTTTTTTTTTTTGAGACAGGGTCTCATTTTGTAGTTCAGGCTGGCCCTGAACTCATTATACAGCCCAGGCCAGCCTCAAACTCACAGCAATCTTCCTGCCTCTGCCTAACCAGAGTTGGGATTACAGGTGTGAGCCACCATGCCCAGCATTATGGTGTGTGGTACTGATTGTTGGGTATGAGCCACCATGCCTAGCATTGTTGTATGTGGTTACCAGGTATTGAACTTGGGACCTTGCTTTTGCAAGGCAGACACTGGAACCACTGAGCTAAATCCCCAGGCCATGAAGAGTATGTTTTAGGACTCACAGATCTTAGAAAAATCGTCTAGGTTAAGAATTCTTTCTTCAGGCTGGGGATTTAGCTCAAGTGGTACTGCACCTACCTTGGAAAATCAAGGGCCCACATTAAACAAACAAAAGAGGATTCTTTCTTCTAAACCAGGCCTGCTGGCACACACCTGTAATCCCAGGACTGGTTAGGCTGAGACAGGAGGATTACTGCAAATTGGAGGTGGTACCAGGGAGAAAATGCAAACAGAAGAACTTCCTTCTAAAGCAGGCATGCAGGTGCATGTCCACAAGCCCAGTGCTCCGTGAGGGTGAGGGTGAGGCAAGAGCCACAAGTTTGGGCCCAGCCCGGGCAACTAGTGAATTATTGAGATCCTACCTCAAAATAAGAAGGAAAGGGCTGGGGACCCCTCAGTGTGAGGGCCCTGGGCTCCGCCCTCAGTCTCATGCACCCCTTTCTCCTTGGCCGACTGGACCTTGCCTGATATTCATGACAGGGACTTTTCGAGGAAGGATCTACCGGCCCAGTGAATAAATGGGCTGCATGGAGCAGGCATGACTTTGTCCCCTGGTCCCACTAAGCAACTGCCAGAGCCAATACGGGGGCCTTTTCTTTTTTTTTAGGTTTTTTTGAGACAGGGTCTCGCTTTGTGGTTTAGGCTGGCCCTGAGCTCAGCCTCCAACTCACATCACAATCCTCCTGCCTCTGCCTCCCTCTGCCTCCCGTGTGCTGGGATTACAGGCATGAGCCACCACGCCCGGCACTGTGGTGTGTGGTACTGGTTGCTGCTGGGTGTGGGTCTCCAGGCTCAGTATTGTTATGTGGTTATCGGGGAATCGAACCCGGGCCCTTGCGCTTACAAGACAGGCGCCGGAACCACAGAGCTAACTCCCCGGCCCATGGGGGCCTTTTCCAATCTGCCAGGAAGCCAACTTCTGGCTCAAGGGAGCAGAAGTCCCGCTCCAGGGGCAGCGCTCGTGCTGCTCTCTTCCCCGGAACATGCCTGGCTCTGCCTCCATCCATCCTGAGAGCCGGCCGGGCTCAGACGCTGCCTTGGGCAGGAAGCCCTCCCGGATCGGGTCACTCCCTCCTGGCTCATCTGCTGTGCCTGGCTTCTTCCTAGCACCCACGGTCTTGGATTTTTAGCCCATGGCTTAGTTATATAAGTGACTCACGGATCATCTTTCAGATACGTAGATTAGCAGCAACACTTTCTCCCCTAACTACTCCAAATTCTCCCTCCCTCCTCCGTCTCAGAAGCAGCAGCGAGCACTGTTCCCAGGGGTGCTGGAGGCCGGCTCAGGCCTCGTGGTGTGAACGCAGCGCTGCTTCCCCAGTTTCGACCCTGCAGAGAGGATGGATGGTAAGTGCCAATTCACTGGGGTGAGGGCCCAGCCGATTTACTACACGTCCTCTCAGCGCTCAAAACCACCTGTCAAAGGGCCATGTGAAGACAGCCCGGGGAACACATCAGAAGGGGGGCTAGGGAGTAGCGAAGAATGAGCCCTCCTGCCAGGCACAGTGGCACACATAATCCCAGCACTCAGGGGTGAGGCAGAAGAAACACCTTGAGTTCCAGGCAACTCTGGGCTACAGAGTGACTTTAAGACCAGCCTGAGCTACACAGTGAGATTCTGTCTCAACAGAAACAAAAGAAGAATCACAATCTGTCCTTCCATGACCCACCCACCTGACCACCTCATCTAACTAGGCCCTCCCATGTCCTGGGCCGAGCGCCGCGTGCACGACCACAGGCGTGACCCTCGGAGCCCTGCTCTCGGGCACACAAGCACTTGTGATCGCAAATTTCCAAATGGTTTCCATTCTGAGTTCCTCTAGCCCAAGGCCTGCAGCTAGACTTCCCCAGGAGAGGCAACATTTGAGCCAGTCAAGGTGACCACAGGGCATTCTGGGAGACAGGTGATGAGGCCAAGGCCCTGGCCTAAGTGTGGCACCGGAGTCCAAATAACCAAGGTGGCACCTGCATGCTGCCAGGGTGAGGAGCCCAGGGGACACGAACGTGGGGCAGGCGCTCTCACCGTATGTTGTCTTCTCTACCAGCTGCCCGTCCTCCTGGAAGTTGTCTGTGGCTCTGCCCAGCAGGCCGCGCACTGTGTAATTCTGCAAGAAGCGGGAGGCAGAGTCCACTCGGTGATTCCGCTCCAAGATGCGGCACTAAGCAGGCAGAAGCGAGGCTGGGGCAGGGCCCTGTCTCCCTCAGGGAGATCTCTATTTCCCAGCTCTCCTCTGGGACCAGGGGACAGTGACAGAGCCAATCTCACAGCGCTGTTGCATAAACCCTCCTGCAAAGAGGGTGACTGCTACCCTGCAGCCACTCCTGCCTCTCCCCTCCAGCCACACTGGCCTGTCGACCTCTCTGTGCCAGGGCCTCCCCTTCCTCCAGTCCTGCGCACCTGGCTTCGCCTTCCCAGCAACCATATGGGGAAATTGCTCTGCTCCCAGTTCACAGAAGAGCAAACGGAAGCACAGGTGCTAAGGAACACCTGGCTGGGAGAGGGTAGGAGCGAGGGGTGTTATGTTTTCAGTGGGTGCTAGGGATGGAACCCCAGGCGCACAAGCTAGGGCAACATGGTGCAGCCCCACCACCAAGTGACACCCCAGCCCCGAGGAGAGGTTCTGAACCCCGTCACGGTCTCCACACTAAAGAAGGGCCCCTTGGCACAGACCCAAGGGACCGACGGGGACAGCCAGGAAGTGGTGACAGTGACTTTCCTGTCTGCTGACCTCAGCTTGTGTATCACCTCCTATCCTGCTTGTGCCCCCGCTTACTGATGGGGCTTTGAGGCCCCAGGAGGTTAAAGGTGATGCCCAGGGCATGCCAGATCCACGGATGGCCATCCCCAAGAGAAGCTCCCTGCGTACCAGACAGTGATGCACTTCTCAGCTCTGGGGGACAACGCAATGGTGCGTCATCAGGCCCTGGTATGGCATTGACTTAAGCCTGAAGGCTCCGTGCACCCAGCTGGGCATTCCCTCTCGGAACCTCAGCTCTCTCATCTGTGCAAGGAACAGGAGGGAGCATCGACAGCATCGGAAGTGTGAGTCAGCGTGAGCTGACACCAGGGGTTACTATCGTCGTCATCTGACGAGGTCCGAGCGCGTGACTATAAAACAAGCTTGTTGATGGCCTGGGTGTTCCCTGTGGAAGCCCCAGCATCAGATTTTCGCAGTGACCCCCAGAAACGACCAAAGGATAAGCAGCTGTTCCAAGGTCCCCTACCTTGGTGAGGTGAGCATTGTACAGGTCGGTGAGGAGTCTGCACCCGTGTCCCACGCCGAGCACTGAAAGACAGCCACCTCCTATGGCACCCAGCACTCCCTTGCCACCTGCCACCCGGGCAGGCTCCCTCCTAGATGTCACAGCAGGTTTCTAGACTCTGCCCACAGGTACTGAATCTGTGCCAGAGGGGCCTGCGGTCCTCGCCAAGCTCCCCGGGGGTTCTGATGTACTCAGAAGTAAAGGGACTCAGTCCCACAGTGATGCAGCCAGAGCTAGTGGCTCTGGGCATCACCTTTAACCTCCTGGGGCCTCAAAGCCCCATCAGTAAGCCGGGGCACAAGCAGGATAGAAGGAGGCGATAGAGAGGCTGAGGTCAGCAGACAGGAAGGTCACTGTGAGCCCTTCCTGGTTGTCCCCACCGGTCCCTTGGGCTGGAGAGAATGACTCTCCATTCATTCCTAGAGAGGGAGAGTACAGGGGGCCTGAGTCCCCATCGGCCAGCTCACAGCCGCAGAGCAAGACAAGGGGACTGTCAAGGCTGGGGACATGGTGACCACCTGACCCCAGGGACACAAACAGCTCGGGACTCAGGGATCTGTGTCCAGCTCTGACCATATTCAGACTCTGGCCAGAAGGACAAGAGTTAAGTGGAGACATCTACCCACCACGGAACTAACCCGGGCCAGGTAAGCTCCTGAGCCCTTCTCTCTTCACTCACAGACCCTACAGTATCCACCTAATAAGGTTGCTGTGGTGAACAAATGTGCAGAAGAGTCCTTGAGCCGGGTGTGGTGGCGCACACCTATCAGCCTGGAACTCGGGAGGCAGAGGCAGGAGGACTGCTGTAAATTCAAGGCACGCCTGGGCTACCTAGTGAGCTCAGGGCCAGCCTGAACTACAAAAGTGAGACCTTATCTCAAAACTAAAGAAGTGGGCTCCATGCCTAGCCCACTCCCTGATCCTTCCCAAGGTGCATCACTTACCAAGCACTCCTGAAGCCTGGACATCCAGCCGGTGTCCCACACCAATCTTCAGGCTGGAGAAGGCTGGTCCACGGACTAGAAAGAAACAAGTGAGTCCATTTCTCACCAGATACCACCACCAAGATGGCACCGAGCATGATGACCTCACTCCAGAACAGAGGCCATGGAGTCTACACTAGGGTCAGGCTAGCACCCTGGGCAGCCCCACTATGGGCTCTGAGGAGCAGAACTGCTCCCTTAGTTCTTCAGGTCAACACAGGAGGCCTTCAACTTTATCACTGGTCACACAGTAAGAAACTTCAAACTGGGCATGGGGCTACACGCCTGTTATCCCAGCATGTGGGAGGCTGAGGCAAGAGGATCACCAGGAGTTTCACGTCAGCCTGGGCTATATACCAGTTGTGAGTTCAGGGTGGTCCTGAACTATATAGCAAGACTCTGTCTCAAAAGAAAAAGGAGGGGGCCGAGGATTTAGCTCAATGGTTCCGGCGCCTGTCTTGCAAGCACAAGGACGCGGGTTCGATCCCCGGTAACCACATGCCTATACTGGGTGTGGAGACTCACACCCAGCAGCAACCAGTACCACATACCACAATGCCGGGCGTGGTGGCTCACACCTATAATCCCAGCACTCGGGAGGCAGAGGCAGGAGGATTGCTGTGATGAGTTTGAGGCTGAGCTCAGGGCCAGCCTGAACTACAAAGCGAGACCCTGTCTCAAAAAAACCTAAAAAAAAAAAAAAGGAAATATACCCAAAGATTTAACTCAAGTGGTACCGTGCCTACCTTGGAAACACAAAGGCCCGAGTTCGATCCCCAGAAACACACACACACACACACACACACACACACATATTCAAGGTCTGGACCTTCCTAGGAAAGCTGGCCAATCTCTGGTCCGATACTTTATCCCACTGTGGCCCTTCAAGGGTCTCAGTCAGGAGTCTCAACATTGGCACAGACTGGCACATTGACTGGCACACTGACTGGTCAGGGATTTCCTGGGAAATGATGCGAAGGATCCTGCTTGCATCTGCCATACCCAGAGGGTGTTCTGAGAGGGCGGGCACGCTCGTGGCTGTGAGGGTCAGTTGCTTCTCTTCATTGCCTTCCACGGGGGACAGCAGAAAGCGAACACGCTGCTTCGGAGCAGGAGGCTTCCGGGCATTGAGACCTAAACACAAGTAGAGTGTCTTGTTAATAAAGACTTGGAGTTCAACTCCTGATTCTAATGAACCACGTGATGGGGACAATACTGAGTCAGTATCCCATCTGAAAACAGGGAAAAGAGTGACGAAGTCCACAGAACAGATGGTTATAACTGCAATCAGCACAAGTGAAGGGGTCACGTGACTACATCTCAAAGAGGGTCGGAAGCAGAACCGGACTATCAGGACGCGCCGGGCAGGATCGTGGATCTCGTAGAAAACACTCACCTTTCAGAAGCTGCATCTCTATCGTATCTCGCAGGTGTAGCCATTTTAGCCCCGGAGGCTTATACACCGCAAAGAGGCCGTGCAGCCGTGCCACGCCAGCCGACCCCATACTCTCATTCCGCTTGCGGGCCAAACAGCCAAAGTGTAAACGGAAGTGCTGCCGGGTCCGGCTGTAAATGTGGTCCTTCCAACAGAAACCACTAGGTTCTGCAGCCGGAAGAGGTTCTCACTTTCTTGTCCCCGGCAAACGTGACTCGGGGAAGGAAATAGAGGCCGGCCTTGAGCCGCAGAGATAGCGAAATGACATCGCCTTTGGAGACCCTTTCTGTGGTTTAGGGAAATGGAGTGTTGTATCCGTAGAAGTATGCGGCAGACTTCTGTGGGTTTTATCTTCGTATTTAGCCATAGGGTCTTTCTTGCCAGGGCTACGAAGTTTCCCTTCATAGGCAGCAAGGCTATAGGAATAGAGGCTTTTTGACTTCTCTGGCGCTCCGTCCATCGGGAACCGTCGGACGTCAACCTTGCCCCGCCCACGCTCCAGCGGAAGTCCGCTGCCATGGCGACGCTTCTGCTTCGGGTCCTACGTCCCTGCCAGCGATTCCAGGGTTGTCCCCGGCCTGCTGCGGGCAAGTGGCTCTGGGTCCCAGTGCCAGGCTGGAAGACCGTGCGGATGCTGATCTCTGATCTCTTTTTCTTACCTCACAGATGTGTCCCACCGGGCCAAGATCCATGGCTCCAGCCTGTTGTACCCAGACCATATTCCCACCTCCCGGTTGCAGAAGGTGCTGCTAGCTGCAGGCTCCGCCGGAATGGCGCTGTATGATCCTTACCGCCACGGTGAGGCTCTCGAGCTCGGCTCTTCCTCCGCAGCAGCGAGGAATTGGGGCACCTTCCCCTTGGAAGCGGGTCATGACCTCTTCAAAGCCTTCCTTTCCTGTGGGTGCCAGGCCGGGCTGCCTAAAGCTGGTTGCATCTAATCATCAGGAACGTTTATGAAAACCAGCTGCCTGGCTCCCACCGGAATTCACTGTCGGGCAGAGGAAAGGGAGGGAGAAAGTGACGTGGAATCTGAACATCTGCGTTTGTAAATTCTTCACGGGAGATTCTGTCCTACAGCTATATTGAGAACTTCTGTATCAAACAGAGGATTGATAAGCACCCCTCACATTGTACCTACCCCTAGAGAGTCAACTTTATGAATTCAAGGGCTTGACTGCTCTGGTCCACTGTGTATGCAGCATTTCTGGCACACAGTAAATGTTCAGTAAACACTTGCTGGGTGTATAATTAGAATATCCTGGGCGTCCTCAGTATCTTCCTCATCCCTTTCAATCTTTTTTAGTTCCAAAAAGTGCTGTACTCCAACTATTAAACATGAGAATGCAGGCAAACCTGTACTCTCATCTACTGTGCTAGCTGAGGCAAGAAGAATGCCAAATTCAGGCCCAACCTGGGCAACTTAACGAGACTCTCAAAATAAAATATAAAGGCCTGGGAATGTAACTTAGTGGTAGAGCCCTTGCCTAGTATTTGTAAGGCTCTGGATCAATCCTCAGCATTGCAAACAACAACAAAACCCCCACAATGATGTTAACTGCCTTCAAACACTGTGCTAAGGGTTTTATATGTATGATTTTCTGGATTTGTCACATTAACCCTATGAGATATGTTACCTGAATTTCACAAATGAAGACTCAGGCTTAGAAATGAGAAGCAGTTTGTGCCAGGTCACTTAGGCAGGGCTGCGCCTTGACACAAGCCCTGTGCCCAAGTCTGTATCAGTGGAGACGTGATAGGCTGTTGTGAGAACCAGATGTGAATGGGATTTGCAGGCCCAGTCGGAGCCTCCCCATCAGCCCCCGTCAGCTCCTGAAGCTGAACCCCCTTTGCCATTTCCTTTTGCTTTCTAACCCTGCCTAATAAATGTGCCTATTCATCTCAGAGAAACACGGAGAGGAAGGGGGAGAGATAGGATTTACAAACTCCTTAAGCACTGTGCTAACCAAAGCCACCCTAGTCCGCTGGATTAATAGCAATAATTGATCTACAGAGCCTCTTCTGTGTACCCGGTGATTTGCTAAGCATATAACCTAAATCCTTCTGACTAAGAGGTAGATGTTATCTCTGTTTTATCCTGCACAAACTGAGGCTCAGATCAGTAACTTCCCTGGTCACGCTCCACACCTGTGCCCGTTTTTGTCATTTCAGACATGGTTGCAGTTCTAGGGGAGACCACAGGATACTACACCCTGAAGGTCCTCAGGGACCAGATGAGGAAGGATCCAGAGGGCGCCCAGATCCTACAGTAGGTCCCATCTCTGCTTGGGGACTTTCCCTAGGAGTCCTGACCTCTCCAGAGTCACACTGTGTCAACCTTATTCCTCTAAAGAAACTTTCTGTTTTAGGATTTTTTTTCCTCAGAATTAGGGATTTTTCTTTCCACAGTCACCCTGTGTTTTTTTTTTTTTTTTTTTTTTGAGACAGGGTCTCGCTTTGTGGTTCAGGCTGGCCCCTGAGCTCAGCCTCCAACTCACTTCACAGCGATCCTCCTGCCTCTGCCTCCCGAGTGCTGGGATTACAGGCGTGAGCCACCACGCCCGGCATGGTGGTATGTGGTACTGGTTGCTGCTGGGGTGCGTCTCCACGCCCAGTATTGTTATGTGGTTACCGGGGAATCTAACCCGGGCCCTTGCGCTTGCAAGACAGGCGCCGGAACCACTGAGCTAACTCCCCGGCCCCAGTCACCCTGTGTTTTATCAAAGATAATCAAAGTTTACTATTTTGTTTTCAAAATAACCTTAGTGATTTCTGTTTGTCTTTCTATTTGTGCTGTACTGGGGATCAAACTCAGGAGTGCTTTACCACTGAGCTACATGCTCTGCCCTTTTTATTTTTTGAGACGAGGTCTTGTTAAATTGCCCAAACTCTGGATATGGTGACAGTTATAACTTCTAGAACTCAGGAGGCCAAGGCAGAAGGACTGCTGGGAGTTTGAGGCCAGTCTGGACTATGTAGTAAGCTCAAGGCCAGCCTAAAGTACATAGAGAGACCTTGTCTCCAAGAAAAAAAAAAAGTTGCCCAAGCTGTCGTCCAGCTTGTGATCCTCCTGCCTCAGCCTTCTGAGTGTGAGGATTATAGAGGCTGGGCACTGTCCAACTCCAGGGGCGCCATTCATATACATGTACATGCCCTCCACTGACCTCTGAGTTGTGCCAGCCACAGGGCTGTGTCTTCTGTAGGCTCCCTTGATGCGTGCCAGCTGTACCTCTTGGCTGTTCTGTGAGTGCCCACGTCAGAGGCTGGCCTGCTTTCCAGTGTGCTCATTTGTGGTAGTCTCAGTCCTGAGATTGGCCCAGCTCAAGGAGATGCCGTTGGCATCTGTCCACCCCGGCTTGTGCTAGTCGAACCCTTCATCTCCTTGCCGGCGCCATCCCTGTTCCCGTGTCCTGTCTTCTGCCTTTCAGGGAGCGTCCCCGTATCTCACTGGCCACCCTCGACATGGACAAGCTCCGGAGTCTGCCTGAAGGCTCCCTTGGCTGCGAGTATCTCCGCTTCCTGGAACTGAATGTGAGTTTCCACCTTGTATGCCTCTGGCAATCACCAGGGCAGGCCGAGAACGGCACAGGAGGGACAGCTCAAGGACAGAGGAGTCCTGTGCACTGTCATGGCAGAAAAGCATCTCATTATGTATTATAGACACTGGGCCGGGGATTTAGTTCAGTGGTGCTACACTTGCTTGGCAACCACAAGGTCCTGAGTTCGATCCTCAGGGCCAAAAGAAACAATTTGAGATGTCATCCCTGTTTCACTATGTACAGATCAGGGCTTGTGCCACCTCACCTGTCTCCACCCCCGCCTCTCCTCCTCCGGTGTGTACACGTCCCATCAAAGCCCTCTGCCAAGTGACCCTGTCATTTTCTGTGGCACAGGCGAAAGGGCTGGAAACAGGGCTCGAAAGGATAGCACTGGCCGTTGTTTATCAACCTCACGCCACATGACAGGCTCCCAGCAGTCCTGTTGAGTACCTCCTATTATTATCCTCAGAATAGAAAGGGACAGAGGCTCCGAGCGGTTCAGCACCTGCCTCCCGGGACCTCGTTGCCCTCCTAGGATGACAGATTTGGTGCTGTGTCCAGCCCCAGAAAAGGATGCTGACAGGATAGGGGTGGGAGAGTTGAGGGGTTCCCAGGTACAGCTAGCAGCTCACGTATTTACCATCTGCCTCATGCTGCCAAAGGCTCCGCGTGCTGGGGCGTAGCAGGTGCGTGTGGCCTGCCTCCATGGAGCTTGTGTTCTAGGTGCAGAGCAGCTACCAAGAGTTTCTTAAAATCACAAAAAGTGCGTATTGAGGGCACAGACTGTCCGGTGCCCCGTTCTGAGCAGTGAGGGCACCATGAACACAGCGACACAAAGCCTGCTTTGTGATCCTTATGACCCCGCCATAAGCTCCAGACGGAGCGAGTACCCATGACAGAGACCGGGGGAGCCCTGCAGAGGCTGGGGGGCAGCCTTCTGAGCAGACACAGTAGCACATACATGATGGGGGAGGTGTGTGAGTGTGAGACTGGGGACTGAACCCAGGGCCTTTGCCACCCTCGTTCAGTTTTTGAGACAGTTTTTGCTAAAGTTGCCCAGGCTGGGCTCAAACTTGCAGTTCTCCTGCCTTAATCTCCTTAAGTGCTGCGACTGCAGACCTGATCCCCCGGGCCTGTCAGGTTCTGTGTGTTCTGGAAAGAAAAGCTGTGCAGCTTTGGGCTGTGCAGCTCAGTGGTAGAGCAAGTACATGGATCCAGTCTCCAGAACGAAAGTGAGAGGAGGGAACGGAGCTGGAGAGAGAGACAGACGCACGGGCCACAGGAAGGTTCTTTATTTTATCATTGGGGCGACCAGTAGGTTTGGAGCATGATAGCAACATTACCGGCCTTACAAGAGGGCCAGAAGGGAGGTCGGGAAGAACACTCACCCAGCATGCACAGGGACCAAAAAGAAAACTAAGATAAAGCTGGCCTACCTTTCATGCCCAGCCCCCGCCTCCCTCCCTTGAGCACACATATGTTGTCTCGAGCCCTGCGCCAAACACTGTCCCACCCAGCTCAGAAGCAGGCCAGCAGAGCAGGTGAAAGGGTGACCCAAGGCTGCTCGAGAGCAAGGTTTCTCAACTTTGGCACTACTGTCCTCTGTGGTGATGTTTTCTGGCAGAGATTGTCCTGTGCCTTGTAGGACATTTAGCAGGATCCCTGCCCTCTACCCACTTGGTACTGTCGAATTCACACCCTCCATAGCGATGCCCAGTGTCTCCAGACATTGCAGATATCTCCTGGTAATCTGTCATAAACCACTAGTTTAGAAGGGCATTGTGCCCAAGACAACACCCTACCCTTCCTCCTCCCAAGGGCATTCACCTGCCCAGTTTATGCCATCTCCCTCAGATTTCTCAGGGTGCAGATTACTTCATGCTCCTTGCCCAGTGACTGCCCAGAGAGGTGGCACTTATGACAAAGAGGAGGTAGCTGCCCACAGAATGGGTGAAACACCTTTGACCAGGCAGATTCAGGGTGAGAACACCTGCCCTGCGGCTGGCCTTGCTGAGGGTGTGGCCTTCGAGGGCATCCAGATGGGAGACCAAGTCCTGCCCCTGGACAGATCCACATCTGGAGTGAGGAGACTTGACCATCCCCTGCAGGGCATCTCACAGTGTGCTGATAAGGGGCAGCAAGGCTGCAGGCCTTGGAACCTAGCAGACTATTTCCAGTCCTGACCCAGCCTCTTCGTTAGCCATGTGATTCAGAGCAAGGTACTTTCTGAGCTCTGTTTTTCTTGACTATAGCTATGGTAATAACAATATCCTAGACTGTTCTGAAGGACATGGCACAGGGGCCGAATGCGGTAGGGACCAGTACAAGAGACTGCCATTACTGTGACTTCTTCAGCCTTCTGTGGTAGATGGAAACCCCAAGACACTTTGACACTGAGCCAGCAGCCCCAGCTCAGGGACGACCACCTCCCTCGGTTTCTGAACAGGCAAAACAGGCTGCTCACCCTGGGCGCTGCTGAGGACTCAGGAGACGGTGGAGGAGGACGCTCAGCCTCCTACCCTGGGGCCGGTGGAGTGCCGGGGACTGGCCCTGGACATGTTTGTCCTCCAGGCTGCAGACAGAAGAGGCACAACAGCCTCGTGCAGAGACCCTGCCCACAGAAATAGGACTCATGGGGCCGGGGAGTTAGCTCAGTGGTTCCGGCGCCTGTCTCGCAAGCACAAGGACCCAGGTTCGATTCCCCGGTAACCACATAACAATACTGGGCGTGGAGACCCACACCCAGCAGCAACCAGTACCACATACCACAGTGCCGGGCGTGGTGGCTCATGCCTGTAATCCCAGCCCTCGGGAGGCAGAGGCAGGAGGATTGTGATGTGAGTTTGAGGCTGAGCTCAGGGCCAGCCTGAACCACAAAGCGAGACCCTGTCTCCAAAAACCTAAAAAAAAAAAAAAAAAAAGAAATAGGACTCATAGCAAGCTGGGCACGCTGCAACCCACCTGTAAACCCAGCACTCAGGAAGCCGAGGCAGGAGAATCACTGTGAGTTTGAGACCAGTTTAGATTATACAATGAGTCCAAGGCCAGCCTGAACTACATAGCCGCACCCTGTCTCAAACAGAGAAAAATTCAAGCCATATAATATGTCATTTAAAGCTTTCTGCTAGCCACTATGTTTTATTTATCTATATGCCACTAAGGATTAAACTCAGGGCTTCTGCATGCTAGGCAAGTGCTCTACTGCTAAGTTATATCCCCCAGCTGCAGCCCTTTTTTTTGAGACAGTCTCACCTTGTAGTTCAGGCTGGCCCCAAACTCTGTATGTTGCCCAGGCCAGCCTCAAACTCAAAGAAATCCCCCTGCCTCTGCCTCCTGAGTACGGAGATTACAGGCAAGAGCCACCACATCCAGCACTGTGTATGTGGTTACTGAAGATCAAACTCAGGACCTTGCGCTTGCCAGGCAGACACCAGAACCACTGAGCTAAATCCCTAGTCCCCAGCCCTTTTATTTTTTATTTTGAGACAGAGTCTCACTGTGTAGCCCAGGCTGGCTTCCGACTTGAGCATTCCTTCTCAGTGTGTGTGTATGTGTGTTTGTGTGTTTTGCTGGGGATTGGTGTGTATGTGTGCAAGTTTCTGGGGGTGTGTGTGTGTGTGTGTTGCTGGGGATTGGTGTGTATGTGTGCATGTTTCTGGGGATTGAACGCAAGGTGTCACATATGCTAGACCAGTGTTTTACTACTGGTATATACTCAGCCAGCCCTTCTTTTTTTTTATTAGTATGTGTTTGTAGTAGGTAGGGACAAAATTCCATTCAGCATGGGGACTTGGTACATACATGTAACACCATCTTTTTTTTTTTTTTTTTTTTTTTTTTT
>PVIR01015400.1:0-38451 GCA_004026965.1 Petromus typicus
AAAAGTGGTACACTGTCTCAAAAAAAACAACTAGGATTATACATCCCAATGACCCTACTATTTCCCTGCTAGGAATATGCAAGAAAGAATTAAAAGATTCATTTCACAGTGACATATGTGCACCGATGTTTATAGCAGCTCAGTTTGTGATTGCTAAATCTTGGAAACAATCCAAATGCCTATCAACTAAAGACTAGATAAAGAAGATATTTTGATTTTTTTAAAAATAAAATGGAGTATTACTCTGCCATAAAGAAAGATAAATTTGAGTCAATTATACGCAAATGGATGTACTTTGAGGACATACTCATAAGTGAAATAAATAGGTTACAGATATGTAAATACCCTATCTTTTCTCTGGGTATGAGAAACTAAAGATGTAAATGAGTTCTAGAATGTGTGACAGATATTGTGAAATAGAAAATTTTCAAAGGGCAATGGGTGCAAGGGGTAAGTAATGAGGGGAAAGAAAAATGTGATGGCTAAAAAAAAAAGGAAACAAAGCTTATATATATGGGAGTGAGGGGCTGTTGGGTGGGCAGGAGAATGGAAAAAAATAAGAACTAAGTCATGTCATATACTGGTACAAACTCAAAGTGTTGAGTATGATCATGATGTACATATAAATATTCAAATCTTAAAGAAAAAAAATGTGTGGAGAAAAGAACTCCTTTAGAAAGGAATTAAAAGAACTCTACATTGGGAATATAGAGTTGGTGGGAATATAAACTAGTACAAACACTATGGAAATTCACTGTGGAGATTCCTCAAAATTCAATACAGCTGACAGTATTATGTATTGCTCTGACTCAAAGGGCAACTGGTCAATGGCCAGAAGATTCTCTTGACAAACCTAAGAACATCTTTATTGAACCTAAGCCTTTCTTTGTTACATGAAACATTTCTAAACTACTAAGTGTCATCAGTCAGACCACACTCTCAATGTATACAACTCATGGAAATGTACCTGAGTAGGATGGTGACAGCCGTGATGAGTGGTGATCCCAGGGAGAGGCAAAAACCACCAGTGTGGGGCTTAACATTAGTGTTTGCCTACAACTCTCTCAGTCCTTCTGAGGTGACATTTATGCCAAAAATGTAAGCACTTTAAATGCTTTCTGTGTTCCTTCCAATTTCAGTGTACTTCTTCCCACTGTATAAGCTAAATTATGAGAAATAAATCAGTAAATATTATTAGACGAATGCCTATCAAGTTAACAATATCCAAAGGTAGTGTGATTACAAGTAATCTTTATATGGTTTCTTGTTCATTAATTTTCAATTAAGGTACATAAAATTTTAAAGGGTTTTCTTAAATTTGTTTTAAAAATAATAAAAGAGACTATATAATCTAGAACTCAGCTTTCTTTTTTCTTTGCTTTTCTTTTCTTTTTTTTGAGACAGTCTCACTATGTAGCTCAGGCAGCCTTGAACTCTTCATAATCTTCCTGCCTTTGCCTCCCAAGTGCTGGAATTAAAGGTGTGAGCCACCACCACACCGGGGTTCAGACTTAACCAGCCATACAATGAGGTCAAAAACAATTTCCACTACATTCGGTAAATCTTGAGATGGTCATATATTATAATGAAAATTACACAAAGATTTATGATACCATTTTCATGCTCTTAAAGAAACGCTATATATTTGACCAAAGTAAAATGAACTTGAAATAAATAATATTCTTATACATTTTCATAATGAACTTTCCTTAAAGAAACAATTAGAATTAAAATAAAAAGAAACTAATTTGGTACACAAATGCTTCCATAAATATTCAAGGAATGTGTCTAATGTAAAGAAGAGGCTAAAATAACAAAAAAGGAAAAAAAGAGAGAGAGGAAGAATCGATGGCTTTACCTCTTTGTGTTTCATATCCAGCTGGTTCCTGAGGGTTTTAAGCTCCCGATCACGGATGTCCAGGCAAGTCTCCAGAGCATGTGTCTGCCCTTCCCATTCAGACTTTTTATGAGCCACCATTATGTCAATCTGCTTCATGAGCTCTTGTAGTTCTGCTTCACAAGATGTCAAAAATCCCCTATAAATTAGAACAGACCATTAAAAACATAAAATATTATGTCCAAGAACTTTTCCATCTTTCACATATAAAAATATAGCACATTAAACCTACCTGAGTCAGAACAATGTCAATTAATAAATTACTAAAAGCCAAAAACAGGATTTCTGAGCTTTCGCTTTTAACACATTCACAACAGGACTATAATTTATATGTTTCACTGCCAAGCAGTTTGAACCACTGGAGGTGGGCCATTGAGCAGCGTTTTATTAATTTTATTAGTCAAAAAGACCAATAATAGTGATTAGATCCATTTGTACCACCAGCAGTGCAAGCTGCCTGTCGGGGCAATCATGCACCCAGTGGTTCAAGCCGGCAGGAACGTGCTAATGCTCATATTAAAATTATTTATTCCTGGGCTGGGGATGTAGCTCAGTGGTACCATGCCCACCTTGCAAACACAAGGGCCTGAGTTTGAACCCAGTACCACCAAAAAAAAAACTTTATTCCACAGAATATTTCATGTTCCTGTGATGAACAACCTAAAGCCTAAGGCACTGGACTGGATCAAACACAAGACTGATGTTTACATCTGACTTAAAGAGTGAAACTTCCACAACCAGCTCTTTTGTAATACTATGATAATCTTTCAGGAGGCATCCAGGCAATCCTGTGTCATATTCTCACTGAGTCAAAATAGTCTCAGGAGCAAGTGGTAAAGTGGCAATACGATTTCAAAAGCTGTGTCAAGAAAGGCATCTCTGAGCCATATTTATTTCAACTATTTCTTTCCACCTTATTATTAGAAACTCAAAGCAACTTCTTTATTACTATAAACTTCTTGATGTCCTTCCAACTTTCAGGAGATGCCAGAAATTGCAGAGGTGAAAGAGAGGTGGGCACAGATGTAAAAGATTCAAAGGTATCTGTAGGAATGGCCACTGAGGGTTTTCATTGAAAAGCATGTATTCTTGGAGCCAGAGAACATCTTGTATTTTTGCTTTCGAAGAGTCGAAAGTTTAGTGGGATGAAGGCAAGCGTCCAGCTTCACAATGCGAAGAGGAGACGAATACCTGGAAGAGACGTGCTGTCCACAAACATGGATGGAGCAGCCTAGCTTTCACTTCACACTTCTGCTTCTGAACCTACAGCGCAGGATGATCAAAAGTATAACTCAGATACAAAGTACAGTGAGAAGCACAAGGTCAAAAGCAAACTTACCCACTATGTCCTTGATTTTTTATTCCTTCCAACAGCGCCTCCATCGCCAAGTCTCCTTTGCTATGGCAACTGGGAAAGCAGGAGAGAGAGAAAGGAGAAAATTCATTACATAAATTCTAATTTTCCAACTTCAACTTAGGAATGTGAATGAAAATGGATGAATCCCAATGTGAAAAGGCAGCACTGTTCAAGCAAAACAATAAAAATAAAAAATCACAGGAAATTTTAAAACCAAATATATTTCACACAAAAAAGAGCCACATAATAACCTCTTTTATATATCCAAACAAAAATAAAAAAACAAATTTACTCATCTCTGCAGCTCCTGGGCCTAGCACGGCATTCCAACGTAGCTTATGTTGGATGCTTTTGTCCAAACTCATTTTAACTCTCCTCTCACTCACCCTCACACACCGGTCACGCCTGCAGGACTACAGAAAAGGACCTAGTAGCAAAAGAGGTGGAGAGAAAGAACAGCCTGCCTCACAGGCACACGTGAAAGTGGACAGTGTGCGTGAGAAAGGAGAGATCCTTAAATTCAGAAGTGCCAATGTGTAGCTCAGCGACAATTTTCTCAGCTCTCATCACAAATCTTCGAAATGCTCGATGCCAAAGCACTTTCCCCTCCTAAGAAACTGCTCTCCCTCCTTAAGCTTTCCACTTACAGCTTTTTGTTTTGTTTTGTTTTGTTTTAGTTTTTTTTTTTTGAGACAGGGTCTCACTTTGTGGTTCAGGCTGGCCCTGAGCTCAGCCTCAAACTCACATCACAGCAATCCTCCTGCCTCTGCCTCCCAAGTGCTGGGATTACAGGCATGAGCCACCACGCCCGGCACTGTGGAATGTGGTACTGATTGCTGCTGGGATGAGTCTCCACGCCCAGTATTGTATGTGGTTACCGGGGATCAAACTCAGGCCCTTGCGCTTGCAAGACAGGTGCTCGAACCACTGGGCTAAATCCCCGGCCCTCCAATTACAGCTTTTAGTGGCGACCAGAGACCGGTGCGGAGGTTCTGTCCTTCTGCTCTAATGCCACAGCAAAAAATTATATTGTTCCAAGAGGACATCCTTTTATTCAACAAGTAATTCAGTGTTTTACTAGTACTGAGTAAATATGAAAAAAAAAAAATGGCTCCTTTCAAGCAATTCATGATTCAATATGGGACAGAAAAAAATTAACCCAAAATGCTCCCTCATGTATAAATGCAGTGACAAGGGTGTTCCTGGAGTGCTGGAGAGACTCAGAAAGGTATCAGAACACCAGAAAGTAAAACCACTGCACTTAGTTTTCTCTTTCTTTTTGTTTTTTCATTTTTGAGACAGGGTCTCCCCAGGCAGTTTAGGCTGTCCGTAACTCGATACTTAGCCCAGGCTGGCCTCAAGTTCCCAGTGACACTCCTGCCTCAGCCTCCAGAACACTGGGATTATAGATGTGCATCACCATCCCTGGCTGCATCTATTTTTAAAAGTACTAGTAAGGAGCATCAAACTATTTACCCAAGCATGGCAGGGGAGACTTTTCTTCGGGTTGGTTTATCCTGTATATTTCACCAATACACACAAAATGCAAAACTAAAGAAAAGATTCCCGTGTCTGCTTTCACTTTCTTACAAACCATAGTAACAGATTCCAGTCCCACCCAGATTCACTCTTTGGCCCCTTCTAGGACAGCAGGACAGTTCACACAGTACTAGATGGAGACCTGAGATACAGTCATGCTCTGCAGCTAACGAGGTTTGTGAATTTGGACTTTCATTTGTACATCCATAAAGAGGGGAGGAGCAAGAATCTCCAAGGTTTCTTTCAGCTATTTTATGGCACTTTCCAGTGTCTCACGTAAGTAACATGCTCTTGACAACCACACAAGGATATTTACTAAACATGAGGAAAATGTCATTCTTAAAGAGAGTGCTATTATGGCTACTCAAAATAACTGCTACTAATACTGTTCTTCTTTAGATTATGTTAAACAGTAGTATACTTAATATCATACAAAACAGTAATACATTTTCTGAATGATACTATTATTTAATAATTAACAGTATTTTTAGCATATGGTAAATTACTGAGTTCCATACTATTCTAAACTGCCTTGTATACTCTGTCATTTTCAATCTTCACAACACTCATAAAAAAATATATAAGGAAACTGAGGTTTAGAGTGTTAAATAATTTGAGTAGGGTAATCTTCAAATATCCTAGGATTCAAATCTAGGCAGCGTGGCTCTCAGGTCACAACGAATATGTAATGTTTATATAATTTACAAAATTCCAGTCTTAAAATACATCAGCTTTATCTTCCTTTGGTTTAATAGATTTTTTTCATTAAGAAACCAAATTAAACAAACGCTTGGCATCATCTTATAACCACTAGATGGCAGCAGCACACAAATAAAACGGGGGTGGGGGGAGGCCATTTCAAAATCACAAAAAGCGGTCTGTAAGATCAAGACAAAGACATCCTTGTTAAAGAAACGGGAAAAGAAAACCAGCAACATCTTCTGGAGAAAATACTCTTGTCAATGTGAAATATGTTTGTTTCTTTAACAATACCTTCATTGCATAAGGGCAGCTAACAGCAAAGATGCTTTTCTATAGACCTTTGCGGTCCATGTTTATCATAATAGGTCACTGGCTGCATCTCATGTGATACAGAGTCTCTGCAGTGTCATACCTCATTATGTCTAGTGGCATACACACTAAGGATAAAAAAGAATGGCAAAGAAATCCTAAGCGTTATATATTTCCCTTTTTTAAAAAATGTACTTCCCAATTCTCTACTGTGAATCCTGGAATCGCCCAACCAACCAACAAGAACACCTCTCCCATCTAGACTGTGGTCTCTAAATATCTTGCACTCAGTAAAACCGAGAGTTATGAAGGCCAGAGAGGTGTGAGGCAGGAACATGTTTCACCAAAACACAAGGAAATCATCAAAACAACTGGGTATGTGCAGTGGAATGGCACTACCTTACAGGTGCCATTCCTGGCCAAAAGGGGAACAGTTTGAATACCCCCCCAAAAAGACTGCAATATACTGAAATAGTTTAGCTGGGCACAGTCGCACATGTCTATAATCCCAGCACTCAGGAAGCTGAGGCAGGAGGACTGCCACAAGTTCAAGCCAGCCTAGGCTACACAGTGGTTGAGAACTTGTCTCAAAAAAAGAAATAGTCTTAATATATTAAAGTCTATAATTCATGGTCATTGTAAAATGGTTACCTTTGGAGGTTGCTAGGCCACCAACTCATTACTGAAGTCTGAAAATAGAAGAAAAGAATTGAGCATTTTTAGTGCCTTTCCTGTGCAAATGACTTCAAGGTAATCAAATAACTGAAGGAAAGTTTATTTTAAAAATTCCCTGGCAATCCCAGGTCAACTGAAGGAATGACAAAATTAAGAAATCACCATTTTGTCACTCCTATTGTAATAATGGCTATTGGCAATCTAAAGGCATGCATTTCCTCACTAAGTGAAAGGCTTCTGGGCAATGTCAGGGAAGACAGATTGAACTGACACTACCATAATATCACAAATGGAGGCCACTCAGACATATGTTCCCCCGATAACGAAGGCAACAGGAAGTACTTTTCATAATATAAAACCTATACCTATGAAATTTTCTTGCCTCTCCAATCAAAAATCAAGTTTGAGTCTAATCAGTTTCTAGATCACTGTGGTTCAACTGAACTGTCAGCAATTGTGGAAATATTCTATACAACACTGCTGCGACGGTAAGCCACTGGACAATCAGTGTTGACTGAGCACATCAAACGAGGCAAATGCCACAGGGGAACCAAATTTTTAATTTTATTTCATGTTAATTAGGTAGCCATTGCTCGCTGATAACTGACAGTACAATTTTTTTTTTTTTTTTTTTAGAAAGGTTCTCGCTTTGTAGTTCAGGCTGGCCCTGGCTCAGCCTCAAACTCACAGCACAGCAATCTTCCTGCCTCTGCCTCCCAAGTGCTAGGATTATAGACATGAGCCACCACGCCCGGCACTGTGGTATGTGGTACTGATTGCTGCTGGGTGTGAGTCTCCACGCCCAGTATGGTATATGGTTACCGGGGATCGAACCCAAGTCTTGCGCTTTCAAGACAGGCGCCGGAACCACTGAGCTAAATCTCCAGCCCCTGACAGTACAATTTTAGACCTAAGCACCGGCTGAGAGGACATAAAGTGAAGTACATGTTAAAGAAAATCAAGTGTTACAATCAGCTAAATTCAGAACAGCAAGGAAAAAAGGGAAGTGAGAAAATTTTTTAAACGTGTGTCAAGCAAATAAAATTCTGTGGGATTTGGGTCTAAACAAGTCATTGTAAACACTTATGGAACAACTGGGGAAATCTGAACCCCCACTGGATACTGACATGAGGGAATTTGTTTATACATAGATGGTAACACTGTGGCTTTGTAGAAGTGGGGAAATAAAACCTAGCTCTTGTATGAGGGGTATTTAGCTACAATAACCTGGACTACTGACTGTCATCATCTGCCTAACATGAGAACAAAGATGAAGGGGAAAGTCCTTTTTTGTTTTTGAGTTTTTGTTTTTGAAACAGGGTCTCGCTCTGTCGTTCAGGCTGGCCCTGTACTCACAGCAATCCTGCCTCTGCCTCACTCACAAGTGCTGGGATTACAGACGTGAGCCCCCACGCCCAACACTGGTATGGGGTACTAGGGATCAAACTCCGGACCTGGCGCTTGCCAGGCAGACGCTGGAACCACTGAGCTAAATCCCCACCCCAAGTCTTTTACCTCTCAAAGGCAGGAAATGCCATCGCTAAAATTAATATATGCAATTTTATTTTGTTGTTTTAATTGAATTTATTGGCACATTTTATACACAAATTATGATCACGTTCAACATTGAGAATTTGTACCTGTACATGATACATCTTCTCTTTTCCCATTTCCCTGCTCTCCCTGCAACTCCTACCCCCTGTATACAAGCTTGGTTCCTTTTTTACCGTCAATTTTTTTTCTTCCCTTCTTTACTTTCTCCTACCTGCCCTTCCCCTTTTGCACGTTTTCTTCCTATTTCACATTACCTATCATACATTTTGGCATTCATTTACATCTTCAGTTTTTCACTAGAGAAAACACATGGTACTTACACATCTGTGTCCTGTTTATCTGGTTTTGTTTTTTTTGAGACAGGATCTCACGATACAGTTCAGGTTGGCCTTGAACTTCTGATGATCCTCCAGCTCTGAGTGCTGGGATTACACGCATGAGCTATCAGGCCTGGCGCCGAGTTTTACAATTTTTAAAATTGAATCTATGTATATTTTAAACAGCAGTGTGTCTGAAGGCTTATAAAACTCAAACCTATTTTAGTGTCACAGCCTTTTTTTTATTATACTCATCAGATAATTATATAGTCAAAAAGCAAGGCGCATAGGATAAAAGTGAGGTAGCACTGTATTCCAAATAGGAAAATACATATTTATCATATTACTAAACTACAGCTATTAAGTGCAAAATTAAATATCTGGAGACAATATGTAGTCAATAATCCTTGATTTCCTCTTCAAATAAGAATAACACCACAAGGCATGGCGGCGCACAGCTGTAGTCTCACCACTCAGGAAGTTGAGCCAGGGGGAGCACGGCTAGTCTGAGGTCAACCTGGGCTATACAGTGAGACCCTGTCTCCTAAATAAATAAAATAAAAATAAAGCCAGGAGTTATGGTGAGCCTGTAATCCTAGTACTCTGGGATACTGAGGCAGGAGGATCCTAGGTCTAGTTCAGGCTGAGTCAGAAATTTATCAAAACCTACTTTAAGAAAAACAAGCTGGGGGTGTAATTCAGTGCATAGGAACTGGATTCACTCCTCAGTACCAAAACAAACACCGAAATGCAAGTACAGTGTATGAGGACTCGTTTAAGTACAGGGCACTTAACTACAATACTGTTTTATTAAAAGCTGGCCTAAGGAATTGAGCATATGGCTCAAAGAAAACTTCAAATAAATGGAATGTCACGTAACTACAAATGAAAGCTATTCTGATACCAGACTCTTCTATTCTCCTGGCTATAAAGGGACATAAGAAAACACACATTTAGAACCTTGAGTCAGTGTCAAGTTACTTCATGATGATGTTGTATTAAACTCTTTTAAAAACGCCCCTTATATCATTTACTTTGGTATGCGTAAAGCCATCAGTAAATTCAACATTCTCAGATTTCAGTCCTCCACATTTGCCATGTGTTGTTTTTTAATGCTAACTTCGACGTGTAGTTAACACCTGTCCTAACACAGAGTTTCCAGGAACCTAGAGGTCTAGCTCCACACAGCACCTGGGTTGCCAGATGGCGATGCCAAACCTCTCCTCCCTTACAGACCCGCGGCCCCCACCCGCAATGCCCGGGGAGGAGCTGACCACCTGGCGGGGCGGGGCTGCGCAGCGGGCGGGGCTGCGCCCGCCTTCGCCAGGGCGCCGGGCGCAGGGGCGGACTTGGGGCGGGCCCGGCGGCCGGCGGGCTGCAGCGGGAACCACCCGCGAGCCATGCGATCGGGACACCAGCGGCACCCCGGCGGCTACGCCGTCTGTGGACCAGGACACACCCGCCCTCGCCGGTCCTCCGTGTGCACAGACGGTTACAGCCCGCCAGACGCGCGCCCCCGAGCCTTCCCGCGGTTACCTCGGGCCGCAGCGCGCACGCGCGTCACCGCCAACTTTATATCCAACCTTCGGCGCCGGCACGTCCGTTCCGCCCACTGCCTCCTCACTCTTATTGGAAATAAGGTCTTCTGACCTCCCCTCCGCCTGAGCGAATGGACTCACCCACATCCGGGATATCTGAAAAAAACTGCAGGGTCACGTGATGCGAAGGGAAGGCCCGGACATTGCAGGTTCAGTGAACTGGATGAGGGTAAGGGTTTCTCTTCACCTCCGCCTAGGTCCAAACAGGGGTGGAACGCGTTCGTCCCCCAGCGTTCGGCTTCCTTTAGTCCCAGTGGCCCAGGCCGTCCGCTCCCTTTGGTAATCGATATCCTTATTGTACGCAGTGCTAGACCACCCCCTCTGCGCCAGTACATTTGGTATGTCCAGCCCTGGGGCCGGAAGCAGTTGGTTGTGGGAGGTCTTACGCACTGTTGCCGAAGGTGGTGTCCTGAGAGGGTCATTTCTGGAGCCGGGAAAGGCTTTCCTTCTCCGATCGTGGAAACATTTTAACTGTAAAATACAGGGATGGCTAAAACGTGCCAGTGTCTCAGGAACGCACGCATAGCATGACCAGAAAGACACATGTCTGGGCAATGTAACACTCTTCCCAGTTCATATTCTTCACGGCGCCCAGACGACCGTGGGATGAGCGAAGTGGTCTGTAGCATTGCGTGCTTAGGCGAGGGCATAAAGGCATCCGACCCCTCCTCCAGGAGGCAATTTGGGAGCAAGAGTGAGTTTCCTAGAAAAATAGAAAGAAGAAGAACAGTCCATGCTTTGAGACTATCTCTTGGGTAAGGAAAACGTTCAAGAAAGTGGGACTGCTATACTGTATGGCAAGTGCTTTGGGCATTACCAGTCAGACAGGGTCTCGCTTTGTAGTTCAGGCTGGCCCTGAATTCACTGTGTAGCCCAGGCAAGCCTGGAACTCAGAGCAGTCCTCCTGCCTCTGCCTACCGAGGGCTGGAAGTACAGGCGTGAGCCACCACGCCCTTCAGTGTGGTATGTGGTACTGGGGATCGAACTCGGAACCTTGTGCTTGTGAAGCAGGCTCTGGAACCACAGAGCTAAATCCCCTCCTGACATTACCAGTCTTGGTGCTTGCCGCTTTTCCAGCCCCTTCAAGGCAAAGCGCTTTAGCTTTTGACCCTGAAAATAGAAGGTTGACCCCGAACAGCTGACATCTATACTGTATTTGGAAACAGATTTTAGCGATGAGGTTAAAAAAGCTTTTAAATGCAGAAGCATCAGGTTTGGAGTTGTGGGACAGGTGGGAAAGGATTGACTGCAGAAATCAGTGAATCATTGCAAAAGTTACACGTAACAGTTAAGATAGTACTCCCTCGCAAAGCTGATGGAATTTGTACAATGGATTCAGTTAGGACAGGAAGCAAGCGTTTAGAACAGAAAGCTGCTGAAGCCGGAGCCATCTGAGAAAACTTCATAAAAAGATGGGGTCATTGTGTGCTTGGAAAGATGATCGGAGCAAAATGTGAAGGATATTCTAGGGGACAGAGCAGCAAGACGAATGATTGGTGCAGAATAAAGGAGAGCTTTTACAAAAGACAGATCCCAGGAATCCGGAGTAAGATGAGTGAGTGAAAGAGAGAGAGAGAGTGTGTGTGTGTGTGTGTGTGTGTGTGATATTTCCTTCAGACCCACCTGCTGCTTCAGCTTGTTTTGAGTAGTAAGACTGAATTAATTCTAAACAAAACATTAAGACCCCACCTGGTTCACTGGTGGCAGATGTAGCTGGGTACTTTTTATTCCATTTTTGCTGAATCCTTATAGGAATGTTCCCCCACACACCTGTATACAGCTGTAGCCAGCTGTTAGGGCTGGCTACCTTGCAGCTGGACTATTGAATGGAAGCACAGGCCCATATGACAGGTTTGGACTCTTTCAGAAATTGTTTCTGGTGTGAATCTCCTTAGTCTCAGAAACTAGGGGTGGCTGTGTGCCATGAGTGTTACCCTAACATATTAATTGAGCTCCTTTGCCTAAGTACACTGCAATTTGAGTACAGCAAATGGGGACTGCAGAAACAGTATGAGAACATATAAAGTAGCTAGAGAGAAGATACAGGTATTTATAAATCAGGGACTCATCCAAGGCATTGTGAGCAGAGAACGGTGAATTTGCAAGTTAGGAAAGAAAGAGTACATTTATTTGCAATATATGTGAGGTCTTTAGAAATGCACTACCATTTTGTCACATTGGGACACTGGTCTGTAGAGTGGATTGTGCCCGTTCATTGTACACTGCATAGCAGCTGCGACCTTAGGAGAACTGTGGTCTTACAGATATGTTATCACCTGGCCAGTACAGGTGAGCCTTTCCCAGAATGACACACCAAAAAACAGTCCAAGCTAAAAAGCCTGAGGAATCCTAGTATTGGACAGCCTGAAGCTTCGTGAGGAAGAAGTAACCTCTTTGGCTTGCAGATCTGAGAAGACCACAGCTGCAAGAAAATGGATAGTGAGGTACAGAGAGATGGAAGGATCTTGGATTTGATTGACGATGCTTGGCGAGAAGACAAGCTGCCTTATGAGGATGTGGCAATACCACTGGTAAGTTGAGTTGAGCTGAAGATGATGGGTTAAATGTGAGCCAGCAAAACCTGGCAGAGGTGGGCCATCACTGGAAAATATCTCAGATGGCAGATAAATCAGGTGGCTTATACTTGTTACTCTGACCCTTTGGCAGTCTGAAGCAGATGATAGCAAGTTTGAGCCCTCCCTAGTGACTTAGCAAGACTGTTTCAAAATAAAAAAAACCCTTGGGTTGTAGCTGAGTGCAGAGCCCTTAGAGTAAGTCCTTCATAGCACAAGAGTTAATTAATAAGATATCAAAAGATGCTAGCAGACTGGAGAGCATATAACCTTTTTTTAGTTCAATTAGGAGTAGTACCTGAGCTATATTCTGTCTGCCACACCAAAGCTAGATGTAAACCAAATAAGAGTCTAGTTCACTGGTGAGGGATTTAGCTCAGTGGTTCCATGCCTGCCTTGTAAGTGCAAGGACCAGGGTTTGATCTCCGGTAACCATATACACCAATACCGGGCATGGAGACTCATGCCCACCAGCAATCAGAACCACATACCACAGTGCCGGGCGTGGTGGCTCACACCTCTAATCCTAGCACTCAGGAGGCAGAGGCAGGGGGATTGCTGTGAGTTTGAGGCTGAGCTCAGGGCCAGCCTGAACTACCAAAGCAAAACCCTATCTCAGAAACAAAAAGTCTTGTTCACAAGGCAGGGAGGAGCAGTGTATGCTTCTCGATTCCCTTCTTATAGCTTGTCAGCCTGTTCACTGTTGTTTTTTAGGGTCTTTTTTGTTTTTATTTTGAGTCAGGGTCTCACTATGGAGTTGAGGATAACACTGAACTGACTATATAGAGCAGACCGGCCTTGAACTCTCAGCGATCCTCCTGCCTGAGCCTCGCAAGTACTAAGATTACAAGCATGTCCCACCATGCCCAGTGGTTCACATTTTAGACAACTCACATGCTTAGAACACATACCTATCCTAGTTTCATAGGAAAATATTCGGAGTATACCAACTTTTCTTCCCTAATTTAGGGCATTGTTCCTGAAACAGTCTTTTCTTTTTTCATCTCTGGGAAACTTAACTAAAAGGAGCTTGTTAAGCTCATGTAATAAGTGTAAAATCTTTGCTTACATAAATGGTTATTAAAAATATTATTTATGTTATAGAAATCTAACAGAACAGGGCCCCAGTACTCTTTAATTATGCTAGCTGCAGGAGCAGTTAATAAAATATGACATACAGTCTTACTGCCTGCTGCTACTAATTAACAGAAAATAGTCAGCTCACCTATATTTAAGAACAGAGGGGACTGATATGTTCCATGAATACTGTGCATTTCAAATAACAGGTCAGCTTACGCTAAGTTCAGGAAAAAAGTCAAAAGAGTGGACATAGTACGAATTACAGCTGCCATTTATTGAGTATCAGTTTTATCCTCTGTACTAGTTAAAGGCTTACATTATCTGCAGTCCTTAAAACAACCCTTCAAGGGAAGTGGTGTTATCTACATTTTACAGGAAAAGAGTAGGAATGGAGATGGACATTTGCCAAAAGTCTGGGAACTGATAAGTTAGATTTAATACCCAGGTCTGTGAGGCTCTGGTTCAGTATTAGAAACTTTGGCTTTTTCATTCATTTCTGTGAAGCCTACTGTGTGTCATAAAAGTCTGAGTGTCTAAAGAGGCAATATGTAGAAATCAGTAGCGACAGTGATGTGGATTCTCAGAGGGGCATGAATAGCTGGAGAGTCCACAGAGTGCTCCATTGCCCAGCAGGCGGCAGAAGAGAGGATGCAGTGTTGAAGAAGGGAAGGACCAGAGTTCAGTCGGGTCGGTGAGGGCCCATCAGCAGGAGCGATGTGTCCAGGTCCAGGTCTTAGAAGACTTTGGGAGATGGTGAGACCTCCACGGTGGGTGGAGAGTAGCTTTGTCTTACAGAAAAATTGGGCGCACACTTGGTGAGGGGTGTTTATTGGCAGACTTAGACCTCTTCCTCTGAGATCAAGACTTGGCTTTCAGAAAATCAGTTTAGCAGCACTGTTAGAGATGGCCTGGGGGGAGAGGGGTGAGTGAGATCAGTTTGGGAGTTACTGCAGTGATGTGGGCCAGGGAGCCGGACCAGAACAAAATCAAGAAAATGGTGGAAATGTGCTGAATTCTGGAAATGCTTATAGCAAGACGGGGGACCATCTTGATATGACAGAGAATGAAGGAGACAGAAATTTCCCTGGTGACTTCTGGGTGGCAGCCTGGCCGTGCTAATACATACCTTCTCCTTTGTCTCGTGATTCTAAAACTCTAAACCAGGTAGGTTCGGCTGTGTGACAAATCACCCCAAAACGTAGTGGCTTAAAACAACTCTCTTGCTTTGCGACTCAGCTGGGAAAGTCTTCTGGTCAGCACCAGCTCTGCTAATAATGAAAGTCTTGGTTATGTTGTGCAGTCAACCAGTAGTGTGCCTGGAGGCTGCACAATCCGGGACGATCTCATCCATGTGGCAGTTAGTTAGCAGGCTGTCCCTGAGTGACAGGTGACTGGGCCGTGGTCTCTCGTGGTCCAGCAGGTCAGCCTGGAATTCTCAGCCTTGGAGTCCAAGAACAGCATCAGAAGAAACTGCAGACCCTCATAGTGCTTAGGCCAAGAATTAGCCTGCGGCACCACAGCGGCCTTCTCCCATTTGACCCTAATATTCCCCTGCTAGGAATATACATGAAAGAATTAAAAGATGTCATAGCAACATATATGTACCCATGTTCATAGCAGCTTCATTTGTGATAGCTAAATCTTGTAAACAACCCAAATGCTCATCAAATGGAGACTGGATAAAGATGTGGGGTTTTTTTAATGGAATATTACTCAGCCATAAAGAAGGAATAGTTTGAGTCATTTATACTCAAATGAACATACTTTGACATACTTCTAAGTGAAATAAATAGGTCACAGATGTGTAAATACCTTGACATACTCATAAGTGAAATAAATAGGTCACAGATTTGTAAATACCTTATCTTTTCTCTGATATGAGAATCTGAAGATGCAAATTAGTTATAGAATGTATGATGGATATTGCAAAATAGAAAATATTCAAAGGGAAAAGGGTAGGGGTAAATAACAAGGGTTAAAAAAATACGATATTAAAAAAAAGCATATGTATATAGAGGACAAGCGGGTTGTAGGGTGGATAGGAGAGTGGGAAAAAAAATAAGAATTAAGTTGTGTCATTTACTGGTAGAAATTCTCAATATTGAATGTGATCATGGTATGTATATAAAATGTACCAATAAAGAATTCAATTAAAAAATACATACAATTCAGATACACTTGTATCTGTATAAATACCATTTAATACATATTGAGCATAAGAAAGAAAACAAATTCATATACTTAAAAATTGGAATTTATTGGTATATCCTTAAGTCTGAATATTGAGTAACAATTTGCTAACCCAACAAATGTAAGTTCAGATAATTGAAAAGAAATATATTGATATCCATTAACTCTGGCCCAAAGCTGTTTCACTAGTAATAAAGTTAAGTATAGATTATAGGATGTTACCCTAGAATCTACCCTGAGTGAGGCCAGTGGCTTACTACTTTAAGGAAAATGGCTGATAGGATATGAGTTGGTGTTTGCTCTGTGGTATGTCGCCCTCCCTTACCACTGGGGGGAGATCTCACCTAGTCACATTTTCTCTGTCCTTTACCACCTCTGCCATCAAACAACATAGGCATCTTGAGTACATCTTAATTTTGATCTGCTTCCTCTGCTTAAGGCTTACGCCAGCAAGTCCTGTACTCTTTGACAGTTCCCTCCCCCAGAAAGAAATCCCCCTCCCAAACTCTTGAGTTTTAAGGACGCTGTTGTAGACCCTTGTTCTGAACGTCCCCTATCCCTTTGCAGAATGAACTTCCTGAACCTGAACAAGACAACGGTGGCACCGCAGAATCTGTGAAAGAGCAGGAAATGAAGTGGACGGACTTGGCCTTGCAGTACCTTCATGAGAATGTACCCCCCCTCGGGAACTGACTCAGCTTCTTTCTTGTGGATGCATCTTTCAAAAATATGTTGATAGACAGAAATGTTTCTTTCCATTTCATTCCAGTCTCTCAATAATAAAATCAACTCTCAAAAATGGACCGCCACCTTCTTTGTAGCAACAGAATGCAAAGTGAGTGTTCAGAATGAAAGCCCACATTTTGCAGGAATGTGGAATATTTGGCTCTGTAGACCTCAAGTTTTTTTTATTTCATTAAGTATTTTTTAACTCTGATTATGCTTTGCTATCAAAGTTTAACACTTCCCAACTACTTAGATATATCCCATAGCACCTGTGGTTAAGGTTGAGAGGGAATGGCAAAGGGAAGCCACATATACAGAGAATTACTAACTTCCCATCTTCCTCCTCTTTGAGAAGTATCGCCAGTGGATGTGGCCTGCAGATGTGTATGCCGAGACCCACCAAGCCATTCTCAAACTTTGCTTAAATTTCTGGATGAAGACATCATTTGGTAGTCCACGTCTGGTCTACTCACAGTTGCCTTTGTGCCTCAGGCCACAGGAGTAGCTGGTTGGACCATTGGCTTTATCCAGTTGCATTTCTTCCTCAAAGCCCTTTGAGGTGTAACCAGAACCCTGTGAAATATTTGGATAAGAATGGTAATTTGCAGAACACACTCCTCTGTATCTCCTGGGATAATTTCTTCTCTCTCTCTTTTTTTTTCTTTTTTCTTTTACTGTTTCTTCTGTTGAGCTAGCTTTTAGGAGGAAGAAGTACATGACAAAACAAATGAGCCAACTTTGGATTTCAACAGCAAATCCAGCTGTAGCAGCTCCTTCTCTGTATTTCCAGGCCCGTCTCTGCCCTCTGCGTCAGAGCGCCTTCCTAGAAGTCATTCATCTGGACAAAGGCCTCAGTGCATCTTCTCTCACGAAAAGATAGCCTACTAGAAAAGTTGAGGAAAAACTTCACACCAAGAGAACACTGAGCTTTTCCAAAAATTTAAATAGTACTGGATATTATGGTTGGGTATTGTTCCCATAGTGCCAGCACTTACAAGCCTGGGGCAACAGGATCCACATGAGTTCAAAGCCAACACACAGTGAAACTATCTCAAAACAAAAAGCTTTCTCCTTAGATATCTTCACATTTTATATTATGTATATTTGGCATGTAGGAACTTGGCAAGTGTTCATATGAATGCAGCCCAGCCTTCTCCTGGAATAGGAGACCAGTAGACAAGGAAAGGTGTCCTGACTTCATCTGAATCCAAATAGGATGCCCATGAGACAGCTTTTGGTTTTTCTGCTTGGCTTATTACCAACCTCACATGAAAACTCACCCAGCCAAGAATCTCCCCCTTGGTCTATGTGTGACCTGTGAAATGGTCCCAGAGCTGCAGCTTATTGTATCAGCGGCTGGGTGGCCTATGTAGACGAGTCGGTCTGTCAACAGGAACCTAGTAATCTGTCCATCTAGGACTAGAGAGGGTGCTGGACACATAGAGGCCGTCCTGCTCTTGGGCGGCTTCTTCAGCCTAATACACCCTGTCCAAAGAGGAAAGTCTGCAGAGGGAGGCCAGGGGCTGGGTTAGCCTTCGATTCCTGCCCACTTTCCGGTTCAGAACTTGTAGTTTCAGCTCAGTCTAACTGCAACTGTCTTGAGTCACACTCCACGATTGCCCCCCAGTAACCCCAGATGGTTTTTCCTGCGCCATTTCCCAGCAAACCACAAATAGGTAAAAGCCATTAACGTAGTACGTGGAGCTTTCCCTCTTGTCCTTGGTCCTGGGATCCTCCTGACTCTTAACACTAGCTTAAAGTAAATAAGATACATTCCTGCCAAGATGAAGTCATTTTTTGTGCCAACCCATAGGTCTGCTTTCTGGCCTAAATGGTGGGAACTCCCCTGGTTGGTCTTGCTGACACCTAGAGCCACATTCTGTGAGTAAATTCTCAGAGAAACTGCACTGTGCAGCTCTGGGTCTTTCTGTAGTCTCAGACACTTCGGAGCCAGCCCTGGCCCACGAGGGCGCATTGCTCGAGAGCACAGGTGGTACTGTCCTCCAGAGGACGCGTCATATCTGATGCTGAGAAGGGAGCAGGGAGCAAAATAAGTATGGCTGGGCCGGGGAGTTAGCTCAGTGGTTCCGGCGCCTGTCTTGCAAACGCAAGGACCCGGGTTCGATTCCCCGGTAACCACATAACAATACTGGGTGTGGAGACTCACGCCCAGCAGCAACCAGTACCACATACCACAGTGCCGGGCGTGGTGGCTCATGCCTGTAATCCCAGCACTCGGGAGGCAGAGGCGGGAGGATTGTGATGTGAGTTTGAGGCTGAGCTCAGGGCCAGCCTGAACCACAAAGCGAGACCCTGTCTCAAAAAAACCTAAAAAAAAAAAAAAAAAGTATGGCTTCCGTGGGCCCACAGCCATACAAATCTGTGATTTCAGATTGTGTGTCACATACTAGGAAGGAAAAATAAAGGCTGTGACTTATGTTGGGCTCCTGAAATCAAAGCCTAAGCCAGGGTATCTCTGCAGTTGTTCTCAGGAGAGCAGGACAGGGCCAAGAAAGACAACGAGCAAAGAAGCTGCTTCAGTGACAAATTACCCATACTTGTCAGTCATCGGCTCTGAACCCCCCCCCCTGCTGCCCCCACATCTCCACTCAGCCCCCCCCCCCGGAGGATGCACTGCCAGCTCTTTGGCCATCTACACAGAAGCAGGGGAGGGTACACAGATCCAGCAGAGGGGGTGTGGCCCCCAAGGATGACTGCGGCAGGGTCTGGGAGAGTGCCATTGGGGGCACCTGCTTTACACTGGGTAATCAAGGAGAGAGTCTTGAGGTAAGTAGCTGTTAGAGTATATAGTATAAGCTGCTAATTTTGTTTCTGAATTCTTTCCATTCTTCAAGGAGACAGCCAAGGCCTCACATAGCAGAAAGCAGACACACTCTCTGACAACCTGACCACATACCTGTGAAGTAGGAGGAAGAGGATCTGAAGCCTGCAGTTGTAGCAGGTGTGCTCACTTGCTAGTGCTGCCGGAATGGGATGGTGAAGTTTAGAGGCTTCTGGGCTGCGGGGCGCTCCAGGAGATACCTGCAGCGCAACACTGCCTCCTCCGAGGGCCTCCAAACACTGGAGTTACCTCCTTCCGGGGTCCTCTCAGACTTGGAGTGAGGAGCAGCAAGGAGAGAGAGCAGGGGCAGATGGACTGAGGGCTAGGCATCTTCACCCATTTTCCAGGTCACATGAGGCTCTGAAAAGGAGGCGGAACATGTGAATGACCACAGTTGATTTCTGTTACAGGGTAGCCATGCAGGACCAGCTAGATTTAATTTGCTTGGAAGATAATAGTAAAATGTGATCTTTCTCGTACTGTCCTTGCATTTGTGAGCTAACATTTAATTGATGAGTAGGACAAACTGGGGAAGAGTTGAAAGGTGAGAATTGTTTACACAGAGACAAAAGTGTTAAAGCCGATTACACACAAGAAGGCTGGGTAGGCAGGGGTATTGGTAATATTTTCCCGAATCATTAAAAGGTTTTAATCAGAGATGGGGAAATTTTTTAAAGTTTAAATTGCTCTGAGGAATAGATTTTAAAGAGAAAACCCATTAGAAGAGCTTTATATCAGCTCACGTAAAGACGATGTCTTGAACTAACAAGATGGAAATAGGAGTAAGGGGACTTGGATATCTCTCAGAGGCAGTTTTCCAGGCTTACTCACTTGAAGGTGTCTTTATTGAAGCCAGCATCCAGGGTCATGGTCATGTGGGTCTAAAGAGACTCATCTGTCCATTGTGACCCTACCTTACCACCCAGCACTGAACTCTGAGCCAGACGCAGGACACAGATACAACTTGCAGCCTCTAGACACAGTGGGTCGAGTAGTTGCCTGTCCTTGGAAACCCAACACAGCCCCATCTCTTCAGAGTAGAGTAATGACAGCTGTGAGTCATCAAGCATGTCATGTTCTCAAGCATCTTCATATTTTTCGGGGGGCAGATATGTCAGTGTCCTCTTTGATCAGGAAATGTCGACATAAAGTGAAATGACTCACTCCAAGACAAAGATATTTTGCTTCATGTGAAACGATTTATCCCAAACCTCTCAAACAGTCGGTGATTCCACCCTCGGCTGTCAGATTGTAAAGCTTGTGCCCCCTGTACCTCCTCTACAGCACCTTCTACAGCTTCCTCTTTTTGGAATGGGAAGACAATCCTATCAGGTCACTCAAAACTTCCAAATGTTGATCTTGTTTTTTGTTTTTGTTTGAGATGGGGTTTCACTGTGTAGTCCAGTCTGTCCTTGATCTAACTGTGGCCCAGGCTGGCCTGAAACTCGCATAGATCCTCCTGCTTCAGCCTCCAGCGCTGGGAGTACAAATGTGCACCACACATCCTGCTTCTTGACCTTGTTTCTGTGGTGGAGACAACTGAATTTTTGTTAGAAACGTGGGAGGCATAAAACACTTAAAACTTCAACCTATTACCAAAGTCCTCTATAACTCATGACTTTGTCACCATGAGTCATATTATTGTGACTGGTTTTATACAAGGTTAAATAAATCCCACCTACCGTGTATTTTCAGATTTTGGTGTATTGCTATAGTTTAATGTCAATGCCACTGGGAATCCAGCAGGGGGTGCACAGTTCCTTTCAGAAAGTTTGAGTCTTGCCCTGAGCTTTTCAGCTTTGAACTTGAGTGTGCATGATCTTTTGCTTGGAAGCGATTCTGCCTGGTGCTTTGCCCAAAGCGTCCTGTGGGGGTTTAATGGGAGGAAAATGCAGTCTTGCTGGGATTCTAGTTGCCTTGGACTGGGAAGCTCACCTGCCCAGGAGTCAGGAATTTTGCCTACCTGGGGCCTCAACTCATACCGTGGCATAGGGCTTTTTCTTAGAACTATTTCCCAGCTATGTCGAGAAATCATTTGGATCATTTAGGCATCATCTTGGAATAGTCCATCGGACTCCAGAAAGACCGTTGCCTATGTTCTCTTTCTTGATTTGGCTCTGATTATCCATGCCCCAGTTCCTTGCTGGGCCCACCAGGAACTGTGGAAAGCTGTAGCGGTAGGATGGCCCCCAAGGGCAGCTGGTAGCCTGGGGAGGGCCCCTACCTCGCAGTGTTCCTGACCCAGATGGTGGAGGGTCTTGGCCTCTGCCTCGGAGCGAGAGAGGACCAGCTTCAAGAGCGCCTGCGCGCCTGTGCACGAAGACTCCACAGTGAGAAGGGCTTGCGTTCGGTGTACCCTTTGGTGTACCATTATGCCCTTCATGATTTTGGAACAAAAGCCCCGTGATGAGGCTCACTTGGCACTGAACCTCCCCAAATTAAGTGAGTCCTTGAGTCTATGGCAGTCCCTTGTGGGGGATCCACGTTGGACAATGACTGACTCAGTAAGTGCCTTTGCCTTGGAAAAGATGATTCAAGACACTGTGATGTTGTCCTTCTGACAGCAGTCAGTGGCAGGTAGGTCCTGAGAAGCTGCAAGACGAAGAGGGGTCCTGACCAAAAGGTTCCAGCTCCTCAGAAGACCCCCAGGGTAGCTGCTGAGAGCTTTTGCTCAGTTGACCGAGTTACCTATTGTTCTCTCCTCCAGCACTGAGCCAGCAGCTCGGACCATGGGGGCTGGAGTGAGGAGACGGTACCAAGACACTGGACAAGATCGGGTCTGTGTGCAGCAAGGGCTGGAGGTGTGTTCTTGCCTAAATCTCACCTCCAGACAGCCAGTGACTACATGACCTTGGCATCTACAGTCCTGTCTCAGGATAGAGCCACTGACTTGACAGAAACATATGAAATGCACATTATGGAGCCGGGAACAACTGTTACCTTGTGAGTTCACTACTTATACTCAGGCTAAATCATCCTGCCTGAGTATTTACTTTAGTTTACCCTATTGTGTTAAATCCTATTTTTAAAAAGGTGTTCTTATAGGCCAAAAATAGCCAGATAATTGCATATTCTTATGTCTTCAACTAATATTCTTACCAAGAACCAGAGGTGTGTATAGACAAAATGTACACACACACACCTCACACACACACACACCCCAGATCTGTTTGCATAGAAGGGGGCCTGCAAAGGGTGGGGAGTTTGAAAACAACCAAATGACTAGAAAGGAAGTGAGGGAAGTTGATGTGGAAACCCATCCCAGTTATTCCATGCCTCCTTCGGTGACTCAGATACCCTTTATCGTGATGCCACCACCCAAGGGCAAAAGAGGTTTTCCTCCGCCCATGCTGTGAACAAGATCACACTCCCACCCTTCCACCTCTCTGGCATCTCCTCCTTTGCTTCCTCCCTCCTTAGTCCCAAACAGCTCTCCTCCCCCTCCTCGGTCCTGACAGAACAGCGCTCATTCTCACATCCGGTCTTACTGGGAGGACTTCCTCCAGGACAGCAAGTTGGCCTCATCGCTGCCTCTTCCCTGGGGAACTGGCTGTCTCGGACATGACCACTAAGACCCTATACCGTATGGCCTCCCTTCAGCCCAGACAGAGGAAGGTGGGCCCACCAGGTGAGGCTGGTTTTTTCTGGTCCTTTCGTCCCAGCTGCTGCAATCCTGGGCTGTCTCTCCCAGATGTTAAGAGACAACTCCTGCCTCTCCACACCTCCTGCTCACCCACAGCTGCCCTCCAGCTAGACAATAAGGCACTTATGAGTCCAAGTTCTTAGCCCAAGAGTGCAGGCACCAAGGGACCACGGGATATGAGGAAAGTGAGTCCCAGGTTGGGTTGGAGAGGCCCAGGGAATTCTTGGCAGAAGCGGCGACGGCTAGGACTGTGGTCTCTCTCTTCCTATTGACTCTGCCTGTTTGATCCTAGTTCTATCTTTCAGTCATCCTCTGTGTGTTCTTGTTTCTCTCTTACTTGTTGTTTTTTCTCTCTTGCAACTATTCAACCCTTATCTACATATCTTACTCTAAACATTATATCTCTTTTTTATACAGAAAATATCTCTAAAGTAGAACTCAGATCAAATTCGTATCTCATTTTGTTTTATGTAATAGTCAGTTATGTAACATAGCACTTGAGTAGGGTGTATATAGGCCCTACAAAGTACAAAACCTACATATACAAACCTTGGAGGCAGAAAGTCCTTTCCAGCTGACCGTTTCCCTTTTAAAACCTCAGTTTCCTCATTGAAAATGGTACTGACTGTACAGTTTACATGATGGGCTTCTTGGAAGATTAAGTGAGATAATGCGAGTCAAGTGCTTAGTAAAGTTTCTGGCACATGATAAGCACTTGATAAATATTAGCTCTTGCTTATCATCAATGCAATAAAATATTCAGACATTTGAAAGGGATTCCACATTGAACACTGAAGTCAAAGAGTATTTTCATTATAGAAAGAACTATTCTCAAATAACCCTCACACAATAGAAAGGACAATGACTTAGAAGACAGAAAACCTGTACACAAGTTCTACTCCCATATTTACTGACTATGGGCCCAGGAGCCTGTCTGCCAACTTCTCTGGGCCTTCCCCCGAGAGTAAGGGAGTAAAAATATACTCAAGACTGTTTTGTAACTATAAAGAACTCTACACATTTAAGTTAAACACTGTAATTTATTTACTACATAAATTCTAACTCTATTCTCAACTTCATGCTCCATTTAGCCTTCAGTATGTGTGTTAATTTAGTAAATGCCTATGTGGGATTTTCTGGCTGTGAACTTGTATGAGCGTGTTTTATACCATCTAGAAGGGGAGATGACAAGCCATGGGTGGGCAGTAGTCACCTGTTACAAGGTTGGACTGGCTGAGGAAGGAGACTCACACATCTTGCTTTTCCCCTAAAAAGGTGGTGAATTGTGGGTAATCTTTTCAGATAATAATATATTGCAAAGCTCAAACAAAGCATAGTTTGTTGAGAAAAACTTGCTGCCTCTGAAACAGATTTAGGATATGTATCACAATTTATGTCTACAAGCAATTACCTCCATCCCACTACTATTCATCAGTAAGCACCAGCTCTAGAAGATGCAGAGGTCATTCAGATGTAAGAGTCTGCCTAAGATCATACTGTGTGAGACCAGATAAGGCAGTCATGTCAAAAACCATAATAGAAGAAGAAAGTGGGCAGAGTACCCAAAGCACAATGAACGTTCAGTAAATAGTTACTGTAATGAAAGACACCTAGATGAACAGGTGGATGGATGATGGCTATGTAGAGATGGTGCGATGGAAGAGTCAAAAGAGAAACAATGGAGAAGTTTAAGAAAGCTTTTGTAGAAAAAGTAGCCTGTGAAAAGTTAGGATTTGACAGCGTAGAAGGACAGTTGGGAAAGGTGCCTTATGATGATGACATCCTGTCATTTCTGATTCAGTTACAGTTTTTCTTTCTCTCCCTTCCTTCCAACTAAGGGGTGTGGCAGGTGTGCTGGCAACATGCGGGTGCATCTCTGTGACAGTGACTGGGAGGGGGGGTGTCAGGGAAGACTGCTGCACTTGAGGGGATGTTGGCCAGGGTAATTTAATACAGTGCAACAAAGAGTTGTTCTGTCCAAACACAAATAGTGACAACAAGGAGAACTACCAGCAGGTGAGAGAAGCGTCACAAATAGATTTACCATGTCATAAAGAAACTGCTGACAGAGACATCTGCACACATCTTCTGCTTTTGTCAGCCACCCCAGGTGATAGGACCTCCCTTCTAGAGGAAGGAATGAGGAAGTAAGGCTGCGGAGGGGTGAGGGTTGAGGGCTGCAGAGCAGGCTGATGGCTGGTGAACAGCATTTAAAATTCAGTCTTGTTCCAGGGATTTAGCTCAGTGGTTCGGTGCCTGCCTTGCAAGTGCAAGGGCCCAGGTATGATCCCCGGTAACCACATAAAACAATGCTGGGCATGGAGACTCACGCCCACAGCAACCGGTATCACATATCATAGTGCTGGGTGTGGTGGCTCATGCCTGTAATCCCAGCACTGGAAGGCAGAGGCAGGAGAATTGCTGTGATTTCAAGGCTAAGCTCAGGGCCAGCCTGAACTACAAAAAGTGAAACCCTGTCTCAAAAAAAAAAGTTCAGACTTTCAGGAAAGGGGTGCAGTCCTGGCTTTTGATTAGGAAAGTGAATTTGTCCTATCTGTGCTTTGGTAAATGTCAAGTCCCCAATTACTGAAGCTTTTAGGTAACACAAATATAGAGTGATAAGTTAATTTTTTAAAGCTTTGTCCTAGCTCTATTTCAGAAAAAGAAAGCAGCTCATTTTTTATGTTTAAAAATCTCCTGTTTTAAAAAGCTAATTGCTCACGTTCTTCTAAGACAATTGACTTGCCACCTAAGAAAAGACAATCAAGATAGTCTTACCTCATGTCACCTCTCAGAGATGTTTCCAATAAATAAACATAAAGATTTATAAAAGTGTTGTGAGAAAATATAGTTGAATGCTTAAGGAACCTGGAGATAGAAACCTTCTGCTATTAAGCTGTAAAACCAGGGGCCAGAAAGTATAAAATAGATAAACTTCAAATTTCTGTGTGACCAAAAGCATAATCTTAAAAAAGGTGGTCATAGCATATGTAGCAGAAAAAAATTATTTTCCAAGTAAATGAAATTAGTAGGAGAAACTGTAATAATGCCAGTAGAAAATAAGCATGGAGGAAAATCAAGGAATTCACAGAAAGAAAGACACAAGTCAGGGAAATATGATTGTGCATATATTTCAGACTGACCGACTGAGCTGCACACCCTCCTATAGCTCAATCTGCTGCCTGCCGGAGCCTGGAAAGTAGTATCTACAATTCCCAAGCTCCCTTGGAGCTGAGCCTCTTCATGGGGCCTGGCTTCTTCTGATTCAATACATCCTCAAGATATACTAACCAATGGCAAACAAGCTTGAGATGATCCTTGATTTTTATACTTTGGCTTGAATTTTTTCCTGCCCCAACAATAACGTAGACTTCAGAGTCTACAACTGGTCTTCAGCTTTCATGTCTGTCGTGAACAGGCTATGGGCATCCACTCTTCGTCAGATATATTGTGCTCCTGGAGGCCAGACACGCCTAGAATCTCCTGGTTTCCAGATTGTCACATCTGTGGTGGGGTCCCAGGTTCCTAATCCTAGGTTCCAGGTCATGGACGTACAGGAGGCTCCCCAAGGGATCCACCCTAAGCTGAAGTTCCAGGACTCAATCCTGGAAGCTCAACCTAGAATTGCCATTTCACCTTATCTGACAAACTTTCAAACACACAATTCCCAATAACAAATCTCTTTCTACATAAACCAGAATGACTTTTGCCTTCTGTAGCTGAACTCCAATACATTACTAACCATTAAAGATGAAAAACCAACAATGCTTTCATTTCATGTCCATCTGAATGTCAACGCTTTAAAAAAGCAGCTCAATATTGGTGAGGGTATGGGCCGGGGACTTAGCTTAGTGGTTCTGGTGCCTATCTTGCAAGAGCAAGGGCCCGGGTTCGATCCCTGGTAGCCACATACCATAGTGGGTGTGGAGACTCACGCCCAGCAGCAACCAGTACCACATACCACAGTGCCGGGCGTGTTGGCTCACGCCTGTAATCCCAACACTCAGGAGGCAGAGGAAGGAGGATTGCTGTGATGTGAGTTTGCGGCTGAGCTCAGGGCCAGCCTGAACTACAAAGTGAGACCTTGTCTCAAAAAACCTTAAAAAAGAATATTGGTGAGGGTAAAGGAAATAGGTTGTCTTGTAGACTATCTTCCAGCAGAATTCTCCAGAACAAAGTTGGGCAGTATCTCTCCAAAAGTTAAATATGCATCTCATCCAAGTTAGCAATTTGAGTTCTAAGTATCTGTCAAAAAGAAATACTGGCTTATGTCCTTAAGGAAATATTTCTCAAGGATATTGATTGCATCATTGTGAGTAATGGAAAATAGTAACAAAACTGAAATATCCATCGAGGGAGAATCATTAAGAAAATTTTTCTGCAATTATTCTTTGGAATACCCTATAATCATCAAACAATGACACATAGTTCAGTCTGATATGAAAAAGATCTGAGACACCTTTCCAAGTGAAAAACAAAACCACAATGCAAAGTGTGTAGTACGATCTCATTTATGTCTCAAAATATATACAACAAAAATTTATATTTAGATGTAAACATGTGTTTCTGCATAGGCACAGACCAAGGTCAGGAAAAGGATGGAGAGGGTGGGAGAGGGCTTTTGCTTTACTCTAGACTTTTGTACTGTTTGAAAGTTTAATAATAAGAGTACATTCATTCATTGTGTAAAGACATAAACTTAACACTTCTAAAACACTTTATAAGCAAGTTCCAACTTTCAAATATTAAGCAAAAGATATTTATCTATTTAGAAAGGGAGAGATGGGGGCAGGGAGAAAATAACAAGCAGGACAAAGCGTATTACTTGTCCAGTTCAGGGAGAGGGATGTGAATAATCACTTGTACTATTTGTACAACTTTTCTGCATTTTTCTTGGTAATATAGAGTTGGAAATAAAAATGCATTAAATACACATGTTTGGACACACACATACTTCTGTGCAAGCAGATTTTTCCAGATGTGGAAGCATTGCCTGTGGCTTGCTCAGCTGCGATCGTGGCCAAAAGGCAGTCCTCCTTCCACCCCCACCCCAGCTCCCTGGAGCATCTCTTCATCCCCAAGGCCAATGTTTTCAGTCACCTATGGAGGCCACATCTGTAGATGGTCCCTCTGCCTCAAGACCAAGGCCTGCTGGGGAACAGCAGAGGACCCTACTCCTCCTCCTGCTCCTTTAAGAGAATGTGCCTCTAGGTGGACTTGGAATCTCCATGATAACCCATTCAGAAAGCAGGCCAGAGTCTGCTACTCCCTGCAGCCCCTCCAAGGGCCAGGTGGCCACTGGTAAGAGAAGGAGCTGGAGGCTCCTTTCCGGGTACACAAGGGGTCCTGAAAAAGACTATTCATTGGAGCTGGCTCCTTCAACTGGTGTTTGCTTACTTCTAAGATAGCAGTTTGAGGAGGCTAGGGGGAAAAAGGAATTGCAAAAAATGGAATTGGAATGTTAATGAGAACCATCTGGAATGTTTTCCAAGGGTGTAATGTTTGGTACAAGAAAGTAATTCTTCAGCTGAAATGAAGAGAAGAGAAATGAAAGAAGCTGTTATTTTGTGTTCACAGATCCAACATGATGCCAAAGAGAACCACCTAGACCAGCAAGTCACACAGGAGTGGGTCTGGGACGGGCGCTTTAGGAGAGGCAGAGCAGACTTCCCTGGCTCTGCTGTGCTATGGGGAGAAGGAATGCTTGTCCTCCGCCAGGGAGACTTTGAGGGATGAGTTGTGGTGGGCCCAGGGCCAGTGCTCAGAATCTGGGTAACCATGGAAACAGGCAACAAACACAGGATGGAATTTCAGTGTTTGCAGCCAGGCCATGGAGGAATGGGAAAGTTCGGGGAAAGTTCTTTTCTTTTATTCTAGCTGAAGACTAAGAGAGCCACAGGACTCCGAATAAGTACTCTTTACCCAGCAACCCAAAAAAGCACAGGAAGTGAGTCTCTATTTTTGCCTTATTTTTTTATTTATTTATAGCTCATCACATTCCACTGAGAATTCCATAAGGGTCTAAAGTCAGTCTTGAGGGGTCTCACTGCACTACACGATGCCTCTCCTCCAGCCAGCAGGTGACAGCTACCTATGAAGACAGCGGCTCTTCTCGGGGACTTCAGTGTATTGTTTTAACTCCATGCAGCCCTGCAGCCCAGCTGGGCACCTTTTGGATGGGATAAAGACAAGTCAGACAGCCAAGATCAACTAGAAACAAGGGACTGGGGTCTCCACCTAAGCTTGGCCTCCTTGTGACATATCATTGTACCTACAATCTTTATGCTGGGGGAGAAAACTGAGTAATTATAGTATCTAAGATTTACAGAGAAAAGCAAAGCATTTTACACTGGCCAGTGTGCAAATACCAATACCCTTGTAGTTTAAGAAGTAGACATGTGTTCCCCCCTCAAACACATGCCGTTGATTGAGTGGGAAAGAAGTGTGTAATGGAAGACACAGGGGGGTTTTTTGCAGTTACTAGGAAGAAAAATTAAGGCAAAGAAGTTTAGAATTTTTGTCCCCATCGCCTAATTTAGAAACCAGTCAGCATCACAGTAGAAGCCAGAACATAGAAGCCCTGGGTCCGAGGGATCTGGAAAGACACCCCCTGCAGGCTCCATGTACTACAGACAGGGAAATCGAGGCAGAGTCCAGACTGCAACCAAGTCCTGGCTGTTGGCACAAAGTGTTTTCTTGACATGTCCCAGGAGCCCAGAAGCAGCCCCACAGGTCTACGCTTAGGAGTCAGCAGTGGAGTTAAGTAAAATAGTAAGGGTTGGCAGGACCGCAATAGGAGGTGGAAACAACAGAACATTATCAAGTCTGATACAGAGGAGAAAATAATTCATCATGGATTCAGGTTCCTCAGTGTAAGATCAGTGCAGCGTGAGATCCACTCTGATTTCACCATCACAGCCACCAGTAGTCAGGAAGGGAACTTCTGTTCTAAAAGGAAAGACTCAACAGTTAAGAATTTTGCAAAAGAAGATAGTTTAAAATCAGCAAAGTTACATAAGCTTATAACAGTTTCAAGAAATCATCTTGAAAATTCATTAGCAAAAAATGCCCCTAAATAAGCCAACAGGAAATAAGATGTGCAGAAATTTCTGGAAATGGCAGGGTGGTTTTTATGTTTGTTTTTAAAGTGGAAAAAAATGTTAAGAAAAAAAAAAAGAAGCCATGACCCACATAAAGATAGAGTTTCAGTAAAACTACTTAGAGTCCAAGAGGCACCATGTAAGACGGAGCAATGAAGTGCTTGCTGGGGCCTGGGGCCTCCGTGCGGTCAGCGGTAAATACCCAGCACACCTAAAACTGCACCACTGAAACAGAGGCACTTTCCCACTGAAGACAGAACTCAGTTCACTAAAAATTAATAAATCTTCATAAGGCTGCCCGCAGTCCTGCCGAAGCTTAACTGTGGAAAAATTTAAGAATCATTTCGGCACTTTGCAATCCAGGCATGATCATCCTGAAATAATCGATTTCCCCTGAAGTTCTCCTTGGTGAATATTTTATCCTCAAAAAACCCCAGGGGCAGAGAGTCATTCATTTCTTCAGCAAATGTTTTTGACAACCCGCTGTCATATCGAATCATTGCCTCAGGGGTTTGATACTATATCTGAATTGTTACATTAGAGTGCAGAGAGGGCTATTAAATGTCTAGGCTTCCCACAGAATGTTGAGTTTTCTACTTTCAAATGCTGTAAATGTTATGCAAGTTTTGAGAGGCCATTGCTCCTTCCTAATAAGAATCTTTTGCCTGTGACTCATGGATTAAGCCCTATAAATGGCTTTATATACATGCCCAAAGTATGTGGATGTGCAAGAGATCTGAGAGCATTTAGTTCGTTGTGTATCTGCTCGTGAGAAAGTGGATGTGGGAGGGAAGGAAGGAGTAGGAACTGTTTCATTGAAAAAAACTGGAGGGTAAGCAAAAATTATACATACATCATTAAAGGAGGGTGCCACGGATCAGTTTTCTTCATCATTTATTGTACAAATTGTCAATTTTTGTGCCCATAACATGAGACCCCTTTGTGTCTTTTAAATTATTATCACCTAAAGTTAGTAAATCTCAGTTATATGTTCCTTAAAAAAGAAAGGAGAAGGGCCATTGGGTGTAAGGGAGGTAGAAGCCAATGTATTTCATTCTTTTAGTCCTTAAGAAAGAATTGCTTGACAGGAAACCAAACTGTAGTGACAGAAAGGTCCTTGCAGCTGGGGTGCCATGCCAGTCATTGGCATATCTTGACTGAGACTACAGACTTCGGACAGACCACGCCTACCCAGAGCGTTACCATTGTTGTCGTGAGAATGTGCTCTCCAATAGAAGTGTCCTTTTCTGAACATAGAAGCTCCAGGGTGACTCGAAGCCTGTGTGCAGAATGCTCCAAGTGGGGAGAACTGTTTGAGTCCCCACACTTGCCCATCCTCAGAGCTTTCGTCAAGCTCGCACAGGAAGAAGCTATTGGGATCACTGAGCTATGTGGAACTGGAGAATATCACTTCAGCTTTTGTCAAAATGCCTATGTGGAACTGGAGTTTTCAACAATGATAATTTTCTGATGAAAACTATGTTGAAGTCCATTCTATTTGGCCATCAGATACAAACACTTCCCCAAAAAACACCTTTATTAAGAAAATGGGTACAATGTATCATTGTATCACTTAGGATACTTTCCTAGCAAACAAGTTGAAACCTACGTAAAAGGAGTTTAAACAAAGGAGAAATTTATTATTTCATATAATCCAGAGGTTGGTTAATTCAGCAATTACCTGACATTACCTAGAACCCAAGTTCTTTCCAATCTTTAAGATGTTTATGTGTTCTTCAGTGTGGACCCCCCACCACCATTACAAAATGGAGACCAGATCTCTGATAACATATTCTTGCAGAGCAGAAAAGTTATTATTTTCTCCCTTAGTTCAAGTTTGGGCAAATGGCTAAGGCAAAACTACTCACAGCGTTGTTGAGGAAATGAAAGAGTTGAGCATCCCGCCCCCATCACACACACACGCTTGCACACGCTCACACGCACAGTACTCACACGCACAGTGCATAACCTCGCGAGCTGCTGGCAGCAACTTTGTAACTAGCTGGTAAGAGCATACCTGAGAAAGCCTAACAGTTCTAAGAAGAATCAAGCCAAAAACAGCACGGGGCTGGACGCAAATGGCATCCTGAACCCACAGATGCATCTGGTCACTTTATATGAACTAACAAATTTCCTTTTTGATCCTGTTTTCTTGTTACTTGCAACCCGATGATCTTACTCAGATACTTTGAGAAAATAAAAACTTGCCAACCCTAAACTATTTATTTATTTACTTTTAAAATTTATTACTAATGGGAAATGTTATAATTTATCTGACTAGTACTCATCAATAAAAACCATGGAGGTCGTGATGAAGAAAGACTGCGAAGTGATCACAGATTGGAAGAGAGTAAGGAGACATACGAACCAAATGTAATTTGGTGTCTTGGACTGGATCCTGGAACAGAAAAAAAGATCCTAAAGAAAACCTGGTGAAATTCCAAGTCTATACAATACCTATGGTCATTTCTTAGTTTTGCCAACCATACTGCGCTCTTGTAAGATGTCAAGGGAACTGGGTGATGGATAAAATGAGGAAAAGTTGCTTGTGAATCACAGAAAATCAAAGGCAACTTTTCTGTGAATCCAAAGTTGTCCTAAAATTTGATTTCTTTTAAAAAGCCATATTACTTGTCCTTCAAGTAATACTGATACTTTAAAGTCTAGTAACCATGAGATAAGTCTGGCTTCTTTAATTCATGGATAAAAATGCCAAATCTCAAAGAGGTTAAGAGAGGTGCTCACAGCCCCTGGAAATTCACGTCAGAGCTCAGCCTCAGACCCAGGTCCTTTCACTCAGATGCAGGAATCGCATTGCACCCCAAGTACCTGGGGTGTGTGGGGGGTTATGAAGGGTTTAGTTCCCATGGAAACAACTCCTCTAAACACACCCAATTCCCTTGTGCAGCAGCTCACCATATTAGCTCTAGACTGTTACATTTCAAATTTCATTTTTCACAGTGATTAATTACACAATTATAGCAGTCCAAGAATGAGCTGTACCATCATACAAATGGAATTTGTACTAGAAATTTACACTACCATATGGCCAATGGATTAACATTAACCATAAATAGAAACCAACACATTCTCTAGTGTCTGCCAGACACATCCATGTAAATTAAGCATTTTCTGAAAGGTAATCTGTGAAAAATGTCAATGCAAAATAGGCCTGAACCACAATATTTGAAAGACAGATTTTATTTCAAATAACTAAAGTGGAGTGAATATGATATGATCTGGAAAACAACTATGTTAAATGACTCAGAAAGTGGTTCTAGTGATGACAGACACTGATGTCAAAGTTTCATTTGTAAATTCTGGATAAAATGTGTTTCATAAAATGTGAAGAGGAAAAAAATCAGACTAAGTCCCAGCTTGCAAAAGCAATCTGGATTGTTAGGAATTCCTTTCTACGTGCTTAGAGCTTCAGGGTGAGAAAATGATCCTTAGTTTGAGCCAGGAGAGTCCCCTGACCCACAGGTTTTCCCTCAGTCCACGCCAGTCTTATCCTCCAGGATCCCCTCCCACCATGCTTCTCCCACCCAAACCCTGGCACTGGAAGCCAAGCAGAGTCTCCCACACCACTTGGCCTCTCTCTCCTCTCCTCCTTTTCTCCACCCAGTAATTACTGCTCTTCCGTCCTGTGAGCCTGGCCCCTGGGCAGAGTCCAGGCCTCCTGCCGGGATGCTGCTAACAGAGAACTCGACCCGGGATCCCTGAGAAACAGGGCTGAGATCTGCTAATTAGCACTCTTCCCTGTAATTGCTGGGGACCGCTGGAATTATCTGATCAAAGCCATGACAGTATGTCCCCTTCTTTGGCACATAGATGATTTAGGACACACATTTTGATTGAGGATAAAGCCACAATTTCTGATGTTCTCTACACTGTCCCTCATTAGCTAATGGTTATTTGACAGAAGATAAAGGAGCAATCTTGACAGGCAAGAGTAATGCTCCTCGAGTTACAAAATGTAATTTAGAAAGAATGTAGGCAGTGCCCTTCAGTTAGGTCCCAAAAGTGCCCCTCAGAGCTCCAGGAGGCAACATGTGACAACAGGATGGCTGCTCAGGAGCTCGACTCTGGTGCCAGCCAGCCTTCCACCAGCTGGCTGCACTTGGACTGAGGATCGACTTCACTGGGCTGTAGTTTTCTCTTCTGGAAATGATTCTTCATGTATTTCCCAGATTTAAAACAATTCTTTGCCAACAATGGGAGGATCCAATAAGCTGTGGGACATCCTCATGACAAAATATTATGCAGCTGTTACAAGCCCTGTTTCCCAAGAATATTTTATATGTGTGAAAGTTCTTGCTTCATCCTCTAAGTTAAAGTAAAATTCAGGAGAAAAAGATTAAGTATGGCTTATAGTACTGAAGATACAACAGAAAATAAAAGCCTTAAAGGAGAACAAGGAAGACTAAAAGGAAGGACAAAACAGTGTTTAGCATGGATATTTTATTTTTTATTATGCAAAATCTAAAACCATATTTTTATTATGAAAGAAAAAAATCTAGATAATACACAAGTGTAGACAACAAAAAGATTTCTCTTTTCTCATTTTACTACCATGCCCCAAATGTATACTCCACTTGTACTGTGAAATAAATTAGACTCAGCAGGTTTGAAGATGAATTCTGAAAAGGTATCTTTGCTGAGCCATGTCATAGCCCTTCTTATTTGGAGACAAGAGTCTTACTCTGTCCCTCAGTTGCCAGGCGGGGCTCAATTTGTGATCCTCCTGCATCAACTCCCCAAAGTGCAGGGCTCACAGTGTGTTCCCTCACACCTCGAAGTAACTTTGTTTTAGGTAGTCCACAGAGAATAAAGTATAACTCATTCTTATTTTCTTCATGTAATTTAATGACTTTTCCAAATTGCCTGTAGCAAACGTAGCATTTCTCTAGTAATAAAGCAAAAAGCGATACTTCTACGAAGCAGATCTAATGGAATAGAATTGAGAAGAATATTGAGCCTCCCCAAACCAAATTGCCATCGATGTAGGCAGGCTGAGATGAGACCGATGGTCTGGCTTTCACAGCAAGTTAACTAGCCAAAGAGGAGAGTGCTGAAATTCCACTGTGTAAGGGACACTGCGGTATACCCAGGTCCAGTCTGTCCAGGCAGCAGCTTGTATCACAGGCAGTAGTTGAGAAGTGAATCAGAGAGGCCATAACTTGTCAAGGAAAGAGAAGCTGTCAAGGCTGATGAGACCACAGAAGACGGCAGAGAAAACAGACTGTAAAAGGAAGGCAACATGACATGACACAGTGGAGAGACCAGTTCAAATATGCTCTTTTGCAAAAAATCATGTCTTTTTCCAAAAATGAAACAACAGCTACAATTTTGATCAGTTTTACTCTCCTTTATGTTTCTACTTTCCAGAATTTGCTCCCTAACATTAAAAAAAACAAAAAACAAAAAAACCAAAATCAGTGAGGACTTGGAACACTTTCTATCTGTTGCCGGAAAGCAGTGGTGTTGTCTGGAATGTTTGAGGTGGTGAAGACAGAAAAGGAGCTGGCTCCCTTGGATTGAGCTGTGTCACTCTGAGCATCAAATGGGGAATGACAAACATAGCTGATTAAAAAGTTTGGGTGTAGGGCCGGGGATTTAGCTCAGTGGTTCTGCCGCCTGTCTTGCAAGTGCAAGGACCAGGTTCAATCCCAGTAAATACATACAATACTGGGCGTGGAGACTCACGCCCAACAGCAACCAGTACCACATACCACAGTGCTGGGCATGATGGCTCATGCCTGCAATCCCAGCACTCGGGAGGCAGAGGCAGGAGGATTGTTGTGATGTGAGTTTGAGGCTGAGCTCAGGGCCAGCTTGAACTACAAAGTGAGACCCTGTCTCAAAAAAAAAAAAAAATTAATATAGAATATATAAATAATTAAAATTAAAAACAGTGAAAATAATACAGATTTTTTCCAGTATTGAGGATTGAGCCAGAGTCTGGTATATGATAGGAATGTTTGCCAGCTTTTCATCACTACAACAGAATTCCTGAAGAAAGCAACTTGAAGAGGAGACATTTATTTTGCCTGATGGCTTCTGAGGGTTCAGTGCATAGTTGCTGGCTCCACTGCTTTTAGATCTGCTGTGAGATAGAAACATCACTGGAGAAGGAGACATTTTACCTCTTATCAGCCAAAAAGGAGGGAGGGAGAGAGAGAGAGAGAGAGAAAGCACAGAGCGCTCAGGAAAGCCAGAAAGGAAGGGACTGGGGACAAGGAACTGTCTTCAAAGCCACCCCCGACCCCTGTGTCCTGCTTCGTGTGGTCAGGCCCCACCTCCTAAGTTTCTATCACCTCTCAATTCACCCATTAACCCTCTGATGGAGTTGCATTCTCTCAGGATCCAGTCATCTTCCAAAGGCCCATTAGCTGGTAACTAAGCCCCCAGCTCATGGCCTTGGGAGATATTCCAGGTCCCAACCCCCAGCATTAGGCAAGTGATGCATCACTGAGCTACCTCCTCAGGCCTGGGTTCCATTTTTAATGATTTAACAAGTAGTGAAGAGAAATACAGATAGAGAATATATGTGTTTATAGCTAAATACACATATATGTGTGTCCTCACACATATGAATGCATATATACATGTGAGGTCATTTTGTTCTTCTATTAACTAGATATTTATGAAGAAAGGATAAATATTTCCAGTATAAATTCCTAAGCTATGTACAGCTGGGAAATGTAGTCAATGTACCAAAAGCAGGGCCAACTGATAAGGACCAGAGGACACACTGAGCAACCTAGTAGACAAGTGCTTGAAAGTTATCAGGTTGGCTGGTCTCTCACAGAGACTATTACACTGAGGTCGAATGTGGGTTCCCAAATAGCCACAGAGCTAACTCCCAAAGATGACCCCTGCTGCCCAGATAAAAGCTCTTGCACTTTAGTGGGGAAACCCTCAAACAACCAAGCTGACCATATGGACTTAAACGTAGGGATACAAATGGCCACAGTGGCAGCGAATTATGTGAGCCAAGTGTACAACTGTAGGGTCCATCATTTCTGGGAAAAGTCACTTCTCTTCAGAAAACAAAAATCAGTCCCAATTTCAGGGAAATCAAACTGAAACTAAATGACCAAAAGTGTCAGGCTCGGTGGCTTCGATTTGAGGGACAGTTTCTGGTCTTGCTTAAGGATTCACAGCTCAGGGTGGGAGTGGGGCTCAGGAATACAGCATTTGCCTAGCACGTGTGACTCTCTGGTTTGATCCTCAATTTTGCACACGTGTGCAGGTGTGCCCATAGACACACACACACAGAGATCACAACTCACATTCCACAGTCTCGCCATTCTATAGGATTGATTTCTTCTCTTTTTTTTTGATGAAACTGTAAAAGAGAACTTAAGTGAGATACTAGAATAAAAATAAGATGAAAGATAAGAATAGGCAAAATAAATTCAAGTACTAGTATTTTCACAAATGATTTTGATATAAATTTAACAATCAGCTTTTTAATTACTGTAAAATTTCTTTTTTTTTTTTTAAGTGTTTGAGACAGGGTCTCGCTTTGTGATTCAGGCTGGCCCTGAGCTCAGCTCAGCCTCAAACTCACATCACAGCAATCCTCCTGCCTCTGCCTCCTGAGTGCTGGGATTACAGGCATGAGCCACCACGCCCGGCACTGTGGTATGTGGTACTGGTTGCTGCTGGGCGTGAGTCTCCATGCCCAGTATTGTTATGTGGTTACCAGGGATCGAACCCAGGTCCTTGCGCTTGCAAGACAGGTGCCGGAACCACTGAGCTATATCAGTAAGCCAGCCCTTACTGTAAAATTTCAAGTGTTTTGTTTCTTGAAGCATTTATAGTACTTAAGAAAATCTAACACATTAGTAATCTTAGGATATCATAAAGGTCTAGAACATTAAACAATTTTCAGTCAATGGGTCAATCAGTCAATTCAGCTCAATTACATTAACAACTGTGTGAATATTATATGAATAGATAAATATGGAGTATTTCAAGTTAACAGAATATTAATCAGTTAATAAATTCAGAACACTAAGTGAAACATTGGACAGACTACAAGAATAGTAATATCGGGCCGGGGAGTTAGCTCAGTGGTTCCGGCGCCTGTCTTGCAAGCGCAAGGGCCCAGGTTTGATTCCCTGGTAACCACATACCATACTGGGCATGGAGACTCATGCCCAGCAGAAACCAGTACCACATACCACAGTGCTGGGCGTGGTGGCTCATGCCTGTAATCCCAGCACTCGGGAGGCAGAGGCAGGAGGATTGCTGTGATGTGAGTTGGAGGCTGAGCTCAGGGCCAGCCTGAACCACAAAGCGAAACCCTGTCTCAAAAAACCTAAAAAAAAAAAAAAAAAA
>PVIR01015401.1:0-38407 GCA_004026965.1 Petromus typicus
ACAATACTGGGTGTGGAGACCCACACCCAGCAGCAACCAGTACCACATACCAGTGCCGGGCGTGGTGGCTCACGCCTGTAATCCCAGCACTCGGGAGGCAGAGGCAGGAGGATTGTGATGTGAGTTTGAGGCTGAGCTCAGGGCCAGCCTGAACCACAAAGCGAGACCCTGTCTCCAAAAACCTAAAAAAAAAAAAAAACAAAAAGACTTTCAATTTATTTCATAAAGTGCTTATCCAATTATAGACAATTATTTCTTAGACAATTCCCAAAGGATGCTAACTAACCCACAGCACAGAAGACTAAACAGAAAGTTTTGAGAGGACAAAACAATTAGTGTTTGGGGGACACAAATTTGAGAATATGTTTTCATTCAAAAAATGGTCAAAGATAACAAATGTTCAAAAGCTATGAAAATTCTATTAGATAAAATTCAAAATATTGAACTAAAAGTCATTTCATGAGCTATTAACATTTTAAATCACTAAATTCCATAAAGTTCCTCTAGAATAAGTTTTCCTATGTGTAAATAAGTAAAGGTTTAGATAGAATTAGAAACAAGGAAAAAAAAAAAAAAGAAACAAGGTAAACAATGGCCTTAAGAATAAAGCTGAGGGGATTGGTACCAGCGTCTGCCAGGCAAGTGCAAGGTCCCCAGTTCGATCCCCAGTAACCACGCACCACATGCCAGATGAGGTGGCTCATGCCTGTAATCCCGGCTGAGTTTGAGGCTGGCCTGGGCTACATAGCGAGTTTGGGGACAGCATGAACTACAAAATGAGACCCTGTCTCAAAAAAAGGAATAAAGCTCAACTGTGCATAATGGCACACGCCTATGACCTCAGCACTCGGAAGGCTGAGGAAGGAGTATGACCGTGAGTTTGAGGCTATATACTGAGATCCTATCAAAAAAAAAAAAAAGCTATTTTTAAAATACCATTAATAATATACAACCTGAATGACAACTTCGGAAAACATGCACAAAACGTTTATTGAAATGACAGAGTTATCCCTTCTTTAATACCTATGATATGCAGATTTTATGTAGTTGCAAAGGCTTATGGAAGAAAGAAATCTGATTCAGCTGCCATCTGTGAAACCTGAAAATATATCTTAAAATGCTAGATGATTTTAAATGGTCATTTACTATGACCATTCAGGCCAAGATTTCAACAAAAGTGGGTATTTTTCTCTCTGTTGTCTTTCTTTTAAAAGAAAAAGAGAAAGGAAAAGAGAGAAAGCAGAAGGAAGGAGAAAGTGACAGATAAGAGAACAAAGTGAAGCCCCTGTGTAAAGCACACGAAGAAGGGCAGTGAAAAGTAAGTATCCTCTGAGCTCTGGGACAGAAAGGACAGAGAAAGAGGAACTGGCTCTGTTTCCCTGGTTCTGCCGTTGGCTCTGGCTCCACTCTCTATTTTGCATATCCCATAGCCTTTCAAAAGTCCCTTAAGGTTGCGGAGACTCACTTTCAATCATTCATCTGTAAAATCCAAGGACTGGGCCAAACCTCTACAATCCCACAAGCCTTAGCTGCACCAAGCAACAGCTCAAGACACAGACTCCTGTCCCTCTAAGTGGGCCTTGGCCCTGACAGCCCCACAGTGGCTCAAGTCCTGCCGCATTCCCCAGGCCAGGCTGGCAAGTTATCTATGTGAGACAGTATAATTTCACATGTTTATCAGCTGAACCAGGAGGTTATTCAGAGCATGAAATATTTCTTGACAAATATGATACAAATAGCCAATACACGTTCAGCCTTGTAACAGTCATGCTCAACATACACTGTTTGAATGCCTACTTTGTCTAAGTTCTAGCTCTGCAGATATGAGCCCCTGACCTCCAGGATTAAAAATCCATGAGGAGAATCTTAAGCAGCCCTACAGATACATGTTTCCTATCACGTTTGTGAGCATTGGTTCTAAATGAAGAAGATGGTAGTTAGTTGTTGGGAAAAGGCTTTCTTTTTTTTTTTGAGACAGGGTCTCGCTTTGTGGTTCAGGTTGGCCCTGAGCTCAGCCTCCAACTCACATCACAGCAATCCTCCTGCCTCTGCCTCCTGAGTGCTGGGATTACAGGTGTGAGCCACCACGCCCGGCACTGTGGTATGTGGTGCTAATTGCTGTTGGGTGTGAGTCTCCACACCCAGCATAGTATATGGTTACTGGGATCGAACCTGGGCCCTTGCGCTTGCAAGACAGGCGCCGGAACCACTGAACTAAATCCCCGGCCCAGAAAAGGCCTTTTCAAGCCCACAGCCACATTCTCCAAACAGCGAGGATCCCTCTTCCTTGTGTACAGAGTGATCACACTGACAGTGACAGTCCTGTGATGATAACCTTCGACACAAAGCCAGTAAGTTAAAAGGCCCTGAGGTCCACAGAAAATGCAATGGAGAGCAAGAAAGTCACCAACAGGCCATGGAGCTCTCTGCACTCCCGCATGGACTGGCAGCACAGACTTGTTATTCTGCCCAGCGTGCCACACATGGGCCATACTTTGTGAGAAAGTGGTAAGTGACAAAAACAAAAAACCAACAATGGGGGCTTCTACAAGGAAATAAGGCCTGGACTCCTGGAGCAGGCCCTGCTTAGCCATCTCCTGCCCCTTCAGCAGTGTGAGGTTCCACGGGGGTGGGGGGGTGGGGGGGGTGGGCTGGAGGTCTCCCCAAAAGCTCAACAGAACTTTAGATTTGAAGGGACTCTGAGACCAGAGTTCACTTCCGTATCCTCTGTGAAAGAAAAGCAGGAATATGTAGTAAATTAGAAAAGCATATTTTAAAAATGAACATAATTAAAATATACTTGACTTGGTTATAGGAAAAACCACATTACTAGAAAACGAGCATAAGGGATTAAACATATTATTAAATAGACATTTCCCAATTTGCCCACTGTCTTTCTAAGCCTTGGTTTCACAATTTAGCCCAGTGCCTGGTGCACAGTAAACCCTCAATAACTGTAAACCACTGTTTTATCATCCTTTAATCACCTTAATAAAGGTTAGGGGAACATATAGACCATTTTTAAACTTTTATAGTAATGAGATATGTGGCTAAAGGCAATGGCATGAATAAACTAAAATGCAATAAACTCTGGGATGTATTTTTGTTCTTCTCTTTAAATAAGAGAAAGGCTAGTCTTGCCAGAATTCACACAAATCTTAAAACAAATACAAAAGGAAAATCCTTCCACAGAATTCCTTTTCAACTCCACAGCTCCTTGTGGTTTTACAACCTCCTGGATTCATCTAGAGGAGCTCACTAACCCTGGAAGTCTCCTGGTTCTGAAACTAATAACTCTCTCCATCCCACCACCTTCATCTCACTCATGGCCCCCAGGACCAAAAACTGCCAACTCCCCACAGTAATGGTGGCCACTCTACCTAGCACTTTCCCCAGGGCCTACAACCCGATGAAGCAGGTTCTCTGACTCAAAGGAAAGGTTGCCCCATAGGAACAGACAGAAAAGGTGAAGTAGGCCGGTTCCAGATAAATCATGAGTAACTCAATGGCCTCTAAAGGATCTCAGCATCTTGCCCAGTTTCCCAAGTGACTCTCCTAATCTTGGAGTTCTTTTCCTCTTCTCTGCTGTCAAAACACGGTGCCAAAAAAAGATCTGATCTCCACTGTCACTGCTAATCCTCCCCAGAATATTTCTTAACCAGGTGAGTACAGAGCCTTCACCCTGGGATTCTCAAGGCTGGCTACCTACGAATTACCTGTGGAGTTTTTAAAACTACACCTGGGTGTACTGCATGAAGTGCTGGGAGTTGGGGGGGGGCACTGTTCTCCAACTAGTTTTTACAAGTTCTGTAGGGTAAATCTGATACATGGGCAGGAATGACAGTGACTGCTGTACTCAGTCATTAGCACAGCTGTGGAACAGGCACTTAGGAGCAAGGGTCAAAGGAACTTTCTGGTATCCCTCAATTTATGCTGGTCTGGCAGCTGCCTACCATAAAGCTACGCTTCCGGCCTGTCCCACACACACAACTGGAGAAGTGAGAAGTATTTCCTAAGACTGCCACACAGTATCAAGACTAAGAAAGTTAACTTGCTAGGTACAAAGTTTGATAGGTCACAGACTTGTTCCACCTGGGTCACAAATTCAACTATTTGCTCCCAAGGGACTACAATCAGAATACAAAAGACACACAATCCGTAATGATTCACATTGTCTTATACATAGTGCTCAACAAGTATTTGTGGAATGAATAAACGAAGAACAGGAGATTAAACTCCTCACCGCTCTTCATGGAGATATAATTCATTTTACTAAAAAAAAACTTGTTGGAAATCAAATAATAGGAGAAGCAAAAGTAACTAAAGGTCAGAGAGACAAAAGCCAACAAAATAGCATCCCAGGGCTGGGGATTTAGCTCAGTGGTTCCCGCGTCTGCCTTGCAAGCACAAGGACCTGGGTTCAATCCCCGGTAACCACATACCATACTGGGCGTGGAGACTCACGCCCAGCAGCAATCAGTACCACATACCACAGTGCGGGGCGTGGCTCAAACCTGTAATCCCAGCCCTTGGGAGGCAGAGGCAGGAGGATTGCTGTGATGTGAGTTGGAGGCTGAGCTCAGGGCCAGCCTGAACCACAAAGTGAGACCCTGTCTCAAAAAAAAAGCATCCCCACTAACTCTACTAATCAGCAAAAATAAACACTGAAAAGTCAAGAATAGCCAAGTAGCTGAATTCTACGGATGGAAAGTGGTAGTGCAGTGACAAAGACTAGGAAGTGCCTTCCAGAAAATCAGCTCCCCTTTCTCCTCAAAAGCAGAACCCCTGTTTGACTTAGGGAGTAAGTATCTGGTTTCCAGGGATTTCCCAGTGCTCCTATGGAAGAAGCATCCAAATGTGGAAAACAATTTACAAGGCAAATTACTGCTGTCCTCCAACTGTCCTAGCTTAAGGATCTCATATGCAAAGAATCTGCATGTGAGAATAATATGCAAGAATATGATCAGTGTAAGAAGTGCTGAGAAGTGAGAAAGACTGGTGTTTTTCTATTTCCTGAACTTTATACCTGCAACAGAGAGAGATGAGGAAAATCACCAAGAACTATACACACACTCATTGTTCAACCAATATGTTATTGTCTCTTAACTTGGAAGGTCCTCAAATTAGATAAACACAAAAATCTGTTGCCCAAAAGCAGAAAGGCACATTGTGCTAGGTAGCAGGCAGAGTCAGTTTTCAGTAGGGCTTTTCAGTTACCCTGATCCATCTATATGCTGGCCCTGTGTCCCCAACCAATGGTTAGGGACAGTTTACAAGTTGTTCTGTGGCTTTGGGGATGTCGTCCACAGTTGTGTCAGCAATCCAGCGCTCCACCCGGCCCTGTGGGTACCTCTGTCTAACAAGAGCAGAGGCTGCCTGACCGTGCCCAAATCACTAAAATCTTCTGGGCTTTCAGGCTCCTATTTTTCTCACCCATATGATGGAGTTAATAATATCACTTATATTATGTCTATAAATTCAAATAAAACATATTTTTAAAAAACCAAAACTATTTTGTAAGTGATAAAGTTATAGTACATTATTCAACCAGCTGGCTTGATAGAAGATTGCATCTATGATATAAAACTGACATCCAGGGACATACATAATGTGTCATGAAAATCTATTAATAAAATAAACACAGAAGAAATGATTACTAATTTCAAAAGATAAGTAGAACAAAACACTATAAATTGTAGACAGGTAGAATTCTTCGGTATTATAGGAGTTAGAATAAAATATTATTTGAACCTTATGGAAAATCACAAGTTATTTTTTTTTAAATGCCAGTTTTATGCATGCCTTCACAGGCCTTCAAAATAAAGGTGTTCTTTAATGATTAACTATACATGCAGTTCACTTTACTAATACTTCAATGAAATCATTTTACTTGTACATATTGCAGTCCAAAATGCCCAGATCCACACAGCCCTCAATATACTCATATTCTTATTCAAATAGAGTAGAAAGGAATGGAAAAACCCAGTAAGTACATCCACAGTGACCACTACAAAGCAAAGCAAAACGAAACAAATTTTACTTTTTCAAATACAAGAATCTGAAGTTTAGTTTTCCAAGATCACAAACAGCCAATATAAAATCCCTTTTAAACAAACACAGGAGGAGGGCTATGTCAAATCACACCTAACCGAGACCCTGCTACGGACTGCTTATGTTGAAATTACTTCAGCTAGATGGAAGTGGACTAACTTTAAATATTCAGTTTTGTAATACAGAATTTGCCCAAAATAATTTGTAGCTGTGACTAGCATGAGAGCTACGCTAAGAATTTTGTCTCTTGGAGACTTACCATAATTCTTGCTGCAAGAAATCCTGCACAATGTTTACAAAATAAAATCTTTGGAAATTAAAAAAGCTGTGTTTAGTTAACAAGACACATTTTTACCTCTCATTCTTTCCCTTAAAATCTTCTTTTAAATAAGTACATCTACCCTAAATTCCTTCTTGAATAATCCTAATATTTTCTTGCAGCAAGACCACACTAGGATATAGGGTAATCTTTCTTTTTAAAGATTATGTAACTTTTTACTAAACAATGATAGTATCACTAAACCACAGAAATAGGACTATTGGGCTTTCGTCGTTAAAACAGATGGAAATTATTTCTCATGTTGTTGAAAACTGTATCTCAAGGAGTGATTTTCTGACTAAACTGAGCAAGTTATCATATAGCAAACATTTCATGTTAAACCAAAGTGAGCCAGCAAGTCGTAACACATACAAAACAGAACAATCTACAGTAAAGGCAAAAAAGGACTAAGTAAAATTTTTAAAGGTGCTTTTTAACACTTTTCTCACTTTCTGAATAATTTACAGATTATAGTGAGGTGTGACTTTTCCCGATCCCGGAGCCCATAAAAGGGTATTTTTCAACAATCAAATTCTATCCAGAAAAAAATACTGAGCTCTATCAAGAAAAAAAAAAAATAGAAAGAATTTAAGATATATATTCTTGTTCTGAAAAGCCCCCAATAATTCCCAATTTAAGAAACTCAAGATAACAATATCTCCTACCACCTCTCCCAACCTTCCCTGGTTTTTCTTGCTCTTCATTTCTACTGGCACCTCAGTAAGCACACTTTCTTTCAAGATACAAAGAGAGAAACCTGTTGAAATGGATTATTCATGGAAAAAATACTGTCAATGAAACAGAACTAAGTGGCCCAGAAGAAGTTGTGGCCATTCGTTTACATAAGACCAAGGGAAGAGACACCCACTTGTGTTCCGAGCAGTGAAGACGCTCCCTGGTGATCGCAGGAAAGATGGGATCGCAATTCCCGGAGCAGCTACTCTGCCGGAGGGAGGGGAATAAAATCGCTCGGCTTCTCTCCGGGCACCTTTCCGCCACTCGCGAGGTGCGGAAATACAAACGCAGCGCGGCAGCTCAGGAGCGCAGCATCTCCAACAGGGGCCAGGCTTGGGGACACCCACTGGCAGGCGGTGCGACCTCTCGTGGAGCCTCGGCTGCACTAGCCGCTGCGCAACGCATGCGCCCGCGAGGCCGGGACGCGAGGGGCTGGGGGCGCCGGGCAGCGCGACTCAAAGTAGAGGGAGAGGTAGGAGGCGGGGCGAGGGCGCGGGCGCGCGCTCACCTGGCGTGCGGAGCGCCCGGGTGCGCGCTCCCGCTCTGCTGCTCCTCGGAGGCCGCCGCCAACGCTGCGGGCCACGCAGACCGGGCGCAGTGGGCGGGGCCGGGGCTGCTCTGCCCCTGGCGCCGTCGTTCGGGCTCCGCACAGAGAGCCAGCAAATGGAGGCAAGGCCGTATCGCCCGCCACCTCGCCATCCGCGAAGGGAGCCGGTGCCTTACGCCTCCGTACTGCGGATGCCCAGGCAGCAGTTAGGTGCCCTGACCCTGTCTTGTGACCTTGGCATTTGATGGGCTGGCGTAGTTCCACGCAGACCGCCATCCCGCCTCTACCAAGATGGCTGCCCCTCCAGCCTGCCTGGGGCCATCTTGGTGAGGGCAGCTTTGGGGACTGTCTTCTGTGGCGCACCGTGGGACTCTCAGGTTTTACATTCAGATCGCCTGAACTAAATGGAGCCCTGATGGCCTCCATAGCAGGTACTCATTGACAGACTTACAGCCTCTAAGGGCTACAGAAATTGAACTGTAGGAATTGAATATTAATGGCAACCGTCCTCGCCCTTGTGTGCTTTTTATTTCAAAGGTACTAGGGATTGAACCCAACCTTTTCCCGCTGAGCTGCCACCCTAGCCCTTTTTTAAATTTTTAAAAATTTTATTGGTATATGTTTGCATTACATAAAGATCACATTGACCCTGAAGAGTCGGTACATGGACATAACACATTTTTATTTTCTTTTCATCCCCTTCCCCTCGCTACTCCCTCCATTTGTTTGAGGTTCCTGGTTCTCACAGGTCCAAGCCTGCAGACTTTTTAAACCCCAGGATAATGACCAGATGGCATAAAATTGTGATGCAGAGTTTATGACTGGATTTTTTTTAAAAACTGCAGGTTGACATGGAGATTCCATCTCACCCAAATCAACGTGGCTATTATCAATTCAGAAAGGAGGGAAGAAAAGAGAGAGAGAAAAGAAACGAAAGAAACAGTTGAGGTAGGGACATCTACACTGCTGATGGGAATGTAAATTAGTCCAGCCAGTATGGAAATCCCAATGGAGGTTCTTCAAAAAACTAAAATGAAACTATCGAATGACCCAGCTATTCTGTTCCTTGGAATGTCAGTATAATGTAGAGAAACCTGTGTATTCAAGTTTATTGCAGCACAATGCACAGTAGCCAAGCTGTGGAACCAACCTAAGTGCCATCAACAGATGAGTGGATTAACAAAATGGAAATAATATCAAAGTATTTTTCAGTTAAAAGAAAAATGCAATTATGTCAATTGCAGGAAAAATAGAACAGAAAACCATCACATTAAGCAAAATAGTCCAGACTCAGAAAACCAAGTATTAGGTGTTTTCTTAATATGTAGAATCTAAAAAAAAAAAAAAAAAAAGGATAAAAAAGAGATTTATTAGATTAAAAAAAAAAGAGAAAGAAGTGTGGAGAGAGGGAAATAGGAACATATATTGTATGCATGTATGAAAATACACTGAAAACCCATATTTTATAAAACTAATACATTAATAAAAATATATATTTTAAACCTGCAGGTTGAAATTGGTTTTTTTAAGAAATAACTTACATATAGGCAGATCAAAATAGAATTCAGTGATGGTTGGTTAGGCAAAAAGAATTTTCTATGAAAAGTCCTGGTGTGTGTGTGGATCAGAAAGAAATATGCCACTGAGTAAAAAAGAAAAGCAGGCCCTAATTCAGATAAGAGTGGGGAAAACACAAACCCAGCTGTACTGGGTTTTGAGTGACTGTGCCTTCGTAATACTGCAGGAATGTCAAGAACTTTCGGTGACAGTGGATTTTATCTCCTCAGGCTATGTTGCAGTGTTGCTGAATTTTAATGACTTAAGTGCTTAAAAACTGCCCTGGGTGGGACTGAGACTGCACAAGCTGAATAATCCTGGTATACAACAGCAAAAATTGTTTAAAAGTAACAGCACTGCAAACCCAAAGGGAAGATGAAGTCATTGCTCTTCATGGAGCTCCTGCCTAAGGAACTCTTACAAGGTGTCATTTCTTTTACTCACTCCTGTTCTTTCTGATGAAAAATATTTCAGCTATACAAAAAAAGTAATGCAATTTAAATAAATTGCAAACACCAAAATAATGATTGGTGGAAAAATGTATTTCTGTAACTCCATGATCCAGCACAGACCAACTTAGATCACATGCACCATTGTTCTAGGAAATAGTTGAGTCTGTACAATCCTTAGGCTGTTCCTTCTCAGCAAAACAAACAAATAAAGCCTGTTTTTTTTTTTTGGTCCTGTCAGCAAGCTCAGGAAGCCACCTCAGCACAAGATGGAACAGGGTTCGCAGAGTTACTTTCTTTCACAGTGTCAGACAGCATCTGGAGGATGTTGGGTGCTGCATATGTTTTCATAAGCCAGAAAAGCATGGGAGGAATGAATGATCTTCTAATGCAACACTGACCTTAGGATTGAAGCTGTGTTAGGTAATGTTTACATTTCTTAACTGATAGACTATAACATAAATTTTGTCAATTATGTTGGAACTGTTTGTTTTTCCTAGAAAATGGAGAGAAGCTGTTCCGTGTGACAAGATATAGCACACGAGGCAACACTTTAGCTTGCCATGCTTCACAGTACAAAATGAACACTGCACAAGCATTTTACTCATGGTTTAATTTTAGATTCTGACGTGTCTTTTTAGTCTGTGCCACCCCTAGGAAGTCAAGCACTGAGCACATAATGAAAACTGTGTTCTAAATAGTTTTTAAGTGTTAATTTATGCTGTTATGAAATGCTGTTATAAAATGGGGAAATTTTACACAATTCTCTGAAAGTGGCTAATGGAACTTTTTCCTAGAGGATTCCTTACTAAGGGATTTTAATTCAACTCATATTTATAGCAACACCAGGGGAATTCAGTTAAATATAGTACACTATAATTGTGTCCCAGCCCAGTCAAATGAAAGATTGTTTTCTTCATCATTAAGAACCTATAGAAGAGGGTAGGGAAATGGGAAAAAATAAGAATCAAGATGTGTCATGTACTGATACAACCCTCATTTTGAATGTTATCATAGTGTATATATAAATGCACCAATAAATCAATTTTTAAAGTATTCCATAGAAGCAGTTGGGCATGGTGCCACATACTTGTAATCCCAGCACTTGGGAGGCTGAAGCAGGAGGATTGCCATGAGTTTGAGGCCAACCTGGTCTACCTAGTGAGTCTAAGACCAGACTGAAATACCTAATGAGACCCTTTCTCTAACAAACAACAACAATAACAATAACAACAGGGCCAGGGATTTAGCTCAGTGTTTCCAGCACCTGCCTTGCAAGTGCAAGAGCCAGAGTTCGATCCCTGCTAACCACATACAACAACACTGGGCGTGGAGACTCACGCCCACCAGCAGTCAGAACCACATACCACAGTACCTGTAATCCCAGCACTCAGGGAGGCAGAGGCAGAAGGATTGCTATGAGTTCAAGGCTGAGCTCAGGGCCAGCCTGAACTTCAAAAAGCAAGACCCTGTCTCAAAAAAAACCCAAAACAAAACAATAACAACAACTAAAAGAATCTGTAGAAGCTAGGAGTGGTGACACATGACTGTAATCTCAGCCACCCAGGAGGATGAAGCAGGAAGATTACAAATTGAGGCTAGCCTACACCACTTAGGAAGACTCTATTGCAGGTGATTGGATCATGAAGCTGTTGAACAGAGACTCATCAGTGGGTAAATGTGATGCTGGGAAATGATGTCTGTTTGGACGTAGTAGAAGACTGGAAAGGACTGTTTCCCTCCTTCCTCCTTTGATGTCTCTCTCTCTGCTTCCCAAAGCTGTTTCTCCTCTGCCGTATACCTCTGTCATGTTGCCCTGCCTTGGAGCCAGCCAATTATGGACTGAAACTTCTACATAGGAGCCAAAATAAACCTCTCTTCCTCAGAATAATAGGTATCCGGTATTGAGAAAGTAACCAAGACAGGGCCTGGGATTTAGCTCAGTGGTTCCAAAGCCTGCCTTGTAACTGCGAGGGCCTGGGTTCAATCCATACAACAGTGCTGGGTATGGAGACTCACACCTACCAGCAATCAGAACCACACACCACAGTGCCGGGTGTGGTGGCTCAGGCCTGCCTGTAATCCCAGCACTTGGGAGGCAGAGGCAGGTTTCCTGTGAGTTCAAGGCTGAGTTTAAGGCCAGCCAGAACTAGAAAAGTGAGACTCTATCTCAAAAAAAAAGAAAAAAAAATATATATATATAAAAAATGAAAGTAACCAAGACACCCCAGGTGGTTGAACTTAATAATCAATGTGATTGATTTGATTATTTTAAAAATAAGAATTCTAGGGCCAGGGATTTAGCTCAGTGGTTCCAGAGCCCACCTTGCAAGCACAAGGTCCCAGGTTCGATCCCTGGTAACCACGTACAACAATGTTGGGTGTGGTGACTCACGCCCATCTGCAATCAGTACCACATATCACAATGCTAGTTGTGGTGGTTTACGCCTGTAATCCCAGAACTCAGGAGGCAGAGGCAGGATAGTTGAGTTCAAGGTTGAGATCAGGACCAGCCTGAACTACAAAGGAAGACCCTATCTCAAAAAAAAAAAAAGAATTCTAAGTTCTTACAAATAATGTTTTTATGTGGGCTAATGACTAAAAGAGGACAGGGAAATTTCAAAAGTGAAGAAATTACTTTCCCATCTTTATTGTCTATTACACCTTGAAAGTTCTGTGCCTCCAAGAACATATTAGTACCTAACACTGAGGTTAGTACAAGTGGGATGCTGTTTTTAATCACTGATATGAAATTTTAAGTGTTTTTAAAACACAGCAGTAACAAAAAATAATGAAACAGAAAGCTAACATAACCCACTTTTGTTTTGTGATTTAAGAAAAATTTGTTTTTCTTTTTTTTTTTTGAGACAGGGTCTTGCTCTGTAGTTCAGGCTGGCCCTGATTCACTCTGTGGCCCAGGCTCGCCTTGAACTCACAGCAATCCTCCTGCCTCTGCCTCCCGAGTGCTGGGATTACAGGCATGAACCACAATACCTGGCACTGTGGTATGTGGTACTGGAGATCGAACTCAGGACCATGCACTTACCAGGCAGATGCCGGAACCACTGAGGGAAATCTTCAGCCCAACAACAATTATTATATTTCAGTTTTTTAATTATTGTTAATTAGATTATTGGAAGAAATCTATCAATAGACTTAACCAGAAATTTGAGAGGAAAAGTTCTCTGGTGTAGGACAACTCCTGTGCTTACTTGGTTCAAAAATATAATTTGAGTGAATCTTCACAGAAGGATACCTTTGTGAAAAATTACTCATTGTTTTGTTCACTTAGATTTTGGCCAAGATTATTTTCAGTTCTCTTACAGCTGAATTACCTACTTATAACAAGATGAATTTAGAAAAAGAAGCAGGCATTTTTTCAAATTCTAAACGCCAGAGACTAAATGTTTGTGTTGAACGTTAGTACTAAGTGTTACTACTATTAAGCTCAACGCCACTCTGGTCACCAAGTGTGACCTTTAACCTAACTGGATTAGGCTGGGAGCCACCCTTGGACTCCACAGCTGGTCCGTGGCCCCGGATTCTCTAGCACTGTTTCCCTGCTCCCCTTCCGATCCCGATGAAGAGAGCAGCTTTGCTCCACCACACCTTCCCACTATAACGTGTTTGCTTTGGAGCCAACTATGTGAACTAAGTGCCCTGAAATAGTTAAACCAAATTCGTCAGATGTTATAGGTGTTGGGTGTTTGGTCTCAGCGACAGGAAAGCAAACTAAAACATCGTGTTTATTCTCTCACTCCAGTTAACTAGCCTATTTTATGAAGGCTGAGGCCTGAAACAAATACCGGTTTTCTTGTAGCTTGTGAAATTGTTTGAACTTTTTAGAATCAGCCTACTGCTCCAAGAAACTGAGCTCAGTTCATTGCCCCACTAGTGATACATCTGCCCTGCTTTGTGCCCCTTGGCCACCTGTAATTTAGGTGTTGCAATTCATGGCAATGAAAATAACTCTGGTGTGACTTGTCCCTTGAATATACAGGGTCCAAGGCAAACGTCCTAAGGAGGTCCACACCCCACATGTATAATTATTTACAAGTTGTATTTGAAGCTGGAAAAATGCCTGGTCATGCTACCTTTACAAATGTATCTCCATAAAGATAGGCTGTGCTCTCCGATCTGTCAGAGTTGTCCACTGGACCTTGGAGGTTACTCAAGAAGAGCTGACCTCTGGTCTATGACTTCGGTTCCAAGCTCTGTCCTGTTCAGTCACAGCCTAAGGCTTTCTTATGTAGTCCCAGCTCATTGTCCAAGTTCCATCTGTCTTAGTCCATTTAAACTGCTATAGAAAATTCATAAACTAGGCACATTCCCAAAAGAAATCTATTTCAAACAGTTCTGTGGGCTGAGAAGTCCAAGATCAAGACACTGACTGGTGCAATGTCCAGTGAAGGCCAACATTCTGTATCACAGATGACACCTCTAAAACCACATGGTAAAAGGAGCAAGAAGTTGTAAGAGATTAATCTCTAATCACTTCTCAAAGGACTAGTTTCTATGTATCATGACCTACAGGGTTCAGATTCAGATTTTTTAATATGAATTTGAGAGAACACAAACATTCAGAGTATAGTACCAACTGTCTCTAACAAAGAGCTGGCCCGTGACCACCCCAGGGGACCTGCAGAAGTGCTTCTTGACATCGGGTAGTGGAGTTCCTCGAAGCAGATTGGGATTACCTGGACAGGACCTCAAATTCCTGGGCATCTGGAGGATTTTTGGGAGAATAGTACAGACTACAAGTGAACATATTCCCTTGGCACATCTAGTAAGAGGCACAGAAGGACACCAGGTGTGCCCAGGAGCTAGGCCTCCAGCAGGGGACCTTCTTCCCAGGATCTAATGGCAGTTCTATTCTGAGGCTTCAGTCTGTCCTGAGTTAAACTCCCAGCCAAATCCAGCCAGCAAGTGTGGATCTGCGTCTGTACATCAGAATGTTTGTTCTCAGCACTCAGTCTGTCATGAGGCGCTGCCGTCAGTGATCAGGCAACATTAATTTCAGGAGCCCTCAATCCTTTTTAAAATACCAAACACACTTCCAGCCCAGTGTTCAACGAGGATGGCATTTATTAAGAGCAAGAAAAGAATAGACTATTGCCTTCTTCCTGTCAAAGACCAAACCAAACCCCTCTGATTCTTCGTAGTGTGAGTCACTGAGGAGGGTTATTTGGCCCAGCTCTTCCTTTCTACCTTTGAATTCCTAAATCCTGGGGGTATGTGTCTTCCACATATTTCCAATTTAAGGGCAAAGAATATTGTTCTCTCTAGTAAAGTCAATAATTCCCATCACCACTACAAACCAACATATCTATTTCCTGAGCCCTGGAATCTATAATTAATTTATATTAAAAAGAGATCTTGTGCCATAAAGAAGGATAAACTGGAATCATCTATCTGTAGGAAAATGGGAACATTATGAGGCCACAATGTTAAGTGAAATAAATAAGACGCAAAGCTCAAATATCACATGATTTCTCCTTCAAGAGGAATCCAATGAATAAATAATTTAAAGAACACAATAAAAAGTAGTAAGAAATAGGGAGATCTTTTGCAAAAGTAAAAAGGACCAAGAGATGGAGAAAGGAGAAGAAAAGAGAGGGAAAGGAAACAGAAAAAGAATGAAGATTTTCTCTGTACTGCAAACCTGTACTAATAAAAATTGGAAAAAGAAACTTTGCACAGTGATTAAAAATTTTGTGATAGGAAGTTTAGACTGGATTATCCAGGTGGGCCCTAAAAGTAAGCATAAAGGTCCAGTAAGAAGGAGATGAAAGAGGCGGGGATTTAACTCAAGTAGTACTGCGCCTGCCTTGGAAGCACAGGGCCCAAGTTCAATCCCCAGTGCCACAAAATAAAAATATGTTTAAAAAGAAGAGGAAGGTAAGAAGGTCAGTGGGGGAGCAAGTCAATGTGAAGGCAGCACAGACTGGAGTGAGGCATCTAAGGAATGTGAGCAGAGTCCAGCAGCTGGAGCCGCTGGAAAGGAATTCTCCCCTCCAGCTCTGAGAAGGCAGCGGTCCAGTCACCAAAAAACTGATTCCAGATTTTGGCCTCTAGAACTTTTGTATCATCACCATGTGTACAGCAACTTGTTTGAGCAAAAACAAGAAACTAACAGACTCTCCTTTAAGTAGTCATTAAGCCTAATAACAATATATGTGAAATATTTGTCAAATTTGAAGCTGGGGCAAAGCTCAGTGGTAGAGCACTTGTCTAGCATGCGCAGGTCCTGGGTTCAATCCTAAACACAAAGAAAAGAAAAAAGTCATATTGACACAACTTTAGTAACACAGAACTATAGATCTAAACTTTATACTGGTCTACTAGGTTGAGCTTTGATCTTCATTTCTTTTTTTCTTTTATTGTTCTGTTTTGTTTTTGTATCAGGAATCAAATCAGATCCTTAGGATGAGCTTTGAAACACCTAATTTCCAGGATTCCTAGGACCAATTTTCCAGGTTTTGGTGGCTGGAGGCCACAGAGAATGCCCCTGGTCCTTCCTTAAGTGAGTTAACTGCCCTAAACCTTTGTTTCTTTATCTTCCACAGTTGTAGGCTAATCTACAGGAGCTCGAACATACCTTCCATTCTGAATTTCAGAACTGGGGCCAAGTGTTTTATCTTTGAATTTCACATCCACATGTTGTTGCTACTATGTCTCTGCAGCCTCCTCTCCATCATGAAGCTTGTGTGTCAACCACTTGCAAGTCTAAGCTTGTGCACATGTTGTTTCTTCTGCCTGAAACTTTCCTCCACCACTACATCCTCAGTACACAAACCAAGAGTTGTAGCATTCAGGAAACTTCCCATCTTCCCAAAGCAGAAAGGTCATCTCTGCCCATCACAGATCTTTTAAAGCAGTTTTCAAATTGTGGTGCGATGGTTTCCCATTTTTGTCTCAAACCAGAATGTGGAACACTCACAAATATTCTGACCCATATGTATACACCGAGCACCCACTTCTGCTCCTGGAAGACATTCAGATCGTTTGGTGGACTAAATAAATGCGTGATTGATGATTCCCTCAATGCCAAAGAATCTGCTTGGCAGTGGGCCAGGGCAGAAAGCGGAGAAGGGTGGCGATGAAGGCCAAGAGGACAGGAAATTTATGGTGCAGCCCCAGAGAAGAAGAGGAGGCTGATTTGCACAATGATTTAATTTGCACAATGACTTAATTCCAGGCTATCCTCAGACACTCATTGTACATGCAGTTTAGCATCCCTCTTGACCTTGCTTCAAAGTCAGTGTCTAAGTGGAGTTAACAGCATGAGCCACCTCACGCAAAGCAATTTGCTGATTCGGAGCTCTCAGCTGGGGCAGATGGCAGCCAGCCACACGAGTTCTCAGCTCTATGTCCTGTGTGGCTCAGGCAGAATTGTGTAGTAGGTGGTTAACAACTCTGTCCTGATAGATATTTCTGAGGAACAGCGCATAAAACCGCAGCATATTCACTCTCCCTTGGCTCCTTAAATATCCCAGATATGTCCTTTTGATTCATACAGCAGGGGAAAAAGATATTCTTTCATTAGGAAGGGAGCAATTCTACATAGCTACAAAACCCATGAAGTCACGCTTTTCACAACAGATGATGACCGTTAGTTCATGGTGTATCTTTGATCAGTTAGCTCCATGTGTCCCTTTGATATTTTATGCTCTACACCTCCCTTAGTTTAAAATGTTCCATTTAAGAACTAGCTTATTTTTGTTAAGGCACCACTTCTTGAATGTTTTCCACATCAGGCACTATGCTGTGTGCTTCATAATTCTCATTTAATCCCTTAACTTCAAGCACTAAGCATCTCCATATGTGAGAAAGCTGAGAGAGAAGTTAATTGACTTTTCCTGAGGTCAGCACATCAGGATGATGCAGAAAAGTCTTACAGTTAAAGTACCCCTTCTTTGTTTCCCACAATTCTCATGCAATACTACAGTATATATTTAAGAAGTATCATTAGGCAGTTATAGTAGATTGTGAGGAAGAAATGAAAAGCAAAGTGTTATCATCTGAAATAATATATTCAAGTTTCAAATCCCAGTGTGGTGTTATTTGGAGATAGGGTCTTTAAGAAGTAAGGAACTAAGGTTGAATGAGGTCATAATTGAGGGACCATACTACCATAAGGTTTTCCTCCTATTATAAGAGAATAGGGATCTCCCCAAATTCCCCTACCTTTGCTGCCCAGAGAGACGTGGAAAGAATGCAGCTAGATGCCAACTAGAAGGACAGCTGTCTCCAGAAATCAATCGTGCGGACCCCTCAGTGTTCATAACTGTGAGAAACTACATTTCCAAGCCATGCACCTGTTGTATTTTGCTATAGAATCCTGAGCATCCGCGTCAGGGGATCAAGGCTGTATTTACCATCTTGGTGGGTAGAGCTCTGGGCAACCTGGGCTTGGTTCCCCCAGCCTGAAGGGCCTAGTCTCTGGTGCAACAAACTACTCTCCAGTCCTTAAAATTGGAACAAAGAACCCTAAGGACTTTCTACATGGATTTGGACCAAAAATGAAATATATGCAGAAATATATATGTAAATGTACATTGAGGGGGAATTAGAAGAACTTATGGTGCTACCTCTGCCCACAGCACCGCAGCTTGTGTCAGATATCTCTGCAGCTTCCAGGTACCACACCAATGCTGGTAACAGAGTTCTGTTGTAAAGCTGAAATGATGCTCCTATTTCCAGACAATTATTTCCCACCAACACCAAGACGTACTGCTTAGACCTCCCAGATCCCAAACTTTTGAAGAATTTTGGTGAAATTGCTTTCTCATGTTTTACTCCCATCCTCTAGAGGATTCAGATATGAATTTGTAATATAAAGGTGTGGTCAGGCCATTTTTGATGCTACAACAGAGTACCATACAGTGAGCAATTTATAAAGAAGTTTATTTGACTCAAAGTGCTGAAAACTGAGAAATCACAGCTCATGGTGTGGTGAGGTGTGGTGAGGGTCACCACGTGAGCACGTGGTGAGGATCTTTGTGCCACATCATAACACAGTAAAAGGACAATCAAGTATTTTCTGGAGAGAAGAGGGAGCTGCTGCTATGAACAAGCCCATTCTTCAGTTAGCGACCTCACCTCAGGAAGCTCTACACATCTTTGGTGACCCAGTGACAATTTAAATGCTAGTGACATCACTATTTCTGAGGTTGACTATGTATTTCCCAATCTTCTTTTCTATTTACTCTGTTTCTGTTGTCCACTTCGCTGCTACTTACTTCTATTGCCTCTCCCCATATTTTGAATTTTAAATGCCCATAGTGCCAACCAGATGGCATCGCATAATTCGCACTCCACAGCACACTGTCAGCAGGTGTTTCCTGCAGACAGTTGGGACTAAAAGTGGCAACTTCTAGTCCCCTCAGATGGGGCCAAAACAATAGTGTCACTTGACAAAAATGTATCTACCCCATCCATCCTTCTACTCATTTATTCAGCAGCTATTTAGTTGAGCACTGTTGTGGGCTACAAGTCAGTATAGACTAAGACCTTCTCTGGGAGCACCTACTGCAGTGGGAATGATAAACAAAAAGCAGGTGTTATGGTTTATATTTAGACCTTGCCCTCAAGCCCTCAGGGACTTATAGGTGAGGATTTAGGGAGGTGATTGGATCCTGATAAGTGTGATACTTATCACATAATAAGTATGGTACTTATCTGTGGGTAGTCCATGATGAGTTTGTAACTAAATGTGACCTTGGGAGGTAAAACCTGGTTGGAGGAGGTAGGTCACTGGGGGCGTGGCCTGGAAGGGTTATCTCTTCCCAGATCGTCCCTCTCTTCTCCTCCTCTTCCTTCTCTTCTCTTCTCTCCTTGCCTCTCCTCCATCCTTCTGCCCTTTTCTCCCTGTCCTCGTCTTCTCACTCACCAGGCCTGAACTGCCCTCCTCTGCGATGCCCTTCAGTCATACCACCTTACCTTGGAGCCAGCTTACTTATGGACAGAACCCTCTACAACTGTGAACCAAAACAAACTTCTCCTCCTTTAAGTAGTGTCCCAGAGATAAGAAAAGTGACAAAGACAGCAGGGCAACAAAACACTAATTTAGCTCTAAATTAGATTTGAGTAATAACCAAGGAAATGAGATGGAGACTTGGCTGGAAAAAAGACAGCAAACATAATGGACAGGGAAGGCCTCTGAAAAGATGAAATTTAGCCTGAGATGTGTAAGATGAGAAATCACCCTGGTCAGAGTCTCTGCAGGACCGTCCAAGCATGATCTAGCAAGGTGTGGGTGCAGGAACAAAGCAAGTGTTCTTGGACACAAAAAGGCCAGTATGGCCATATGTGGGGAGCAAGCAGAAGAGAGGCAGAAGATGAAACTGGGGAGGTAGGCAGGGGCCAGACCCTCTGGAAGTCTGGGCTTTATTTTAAGGATATTAGGAAGCCACACAAGTTTTAAATATGGAAGGTGCCCTGTGGGCGAGAGACAGTGATCGGATCTTAACCTCAGAAGACACTGTATGCAGCTGCTTTGTTCGAGGCATAGAGTTGGGCAGCATCTAAATTTCACTCACTGCCCTGGTCAGCCATCCAGAGAGTCCTGTCCCTCCACTTTCCTGTCATTTGTTACTTGGTGAACATAGGTCCCATATTCTTATTGAGATTATGTTACAAAGATTGTCGCAGAGGCCCGGCTGCAGGTCCAGCTAATGATTACAGGAAGACCCACAGCCAAGGTCCAGGCTCCACACGGTTTGAACCAGTTAGCTGATGGCAGAGGGACTCTCCCCACTTTCCTCCCTAGAGGACCCCACACCTCTGTTTCCAGACCTGAGAGATGAAAACAACTGCTTCAACCAAGAGCAAGAAAGCAGTGCTGCTGGATGCGAAGGACAAAGAGAGGTAAAGAAAGCTGCAAGGTTGGCAGGGAACATTACTTATTCCCACTCCTGCCCACTCCCCTGTGCCATCCGCAGAACCCTCAGAATGAACTAGGTCCTTCTCAAAGGATAAGACTTAGAACAAAAATGAGTCAGACTAAGCTATAGACAAAGTATGAAACAGGGTGGTACGACATCTGGAAATCAGTGTTTTGGTAATTCCTTTACCTGACCTGTCGGTCCTATTAATACCTTCTCTTTCATTTCCTTGGGTTTTTTAGGTCTAATTTATTACTAAAAATTTTTTGTTTACCTCCTTTTTATCTTTTTCTTCAGAACAGGTATTTCCTGAGGTCAAGGTCTTAATGTCTATACCAACATGTAACCCACAATAGGCTTTAATGTCCATGGGATGGAATGATGGGTTGATGGAGGAATGGATAAATATATTCGTGCCAAGTATACCATTGTGTTGGCCACATCAGAGAGGACCAGAAGTTGGACTTTTTTTTTTTTGAGACAGGGTCTTGCTTTGTAGTTCAGGCTGGCCCTAAGTTCACTATGTAGCCCAGGCAAGCCTCGAACTCACAGCAATCTTCCAGTCTCTGCCTCCCAAGTGCCAGAATTACAAGCATGAGCCACCATACCCAGCATTGGGTATGTGTTACCTGCATCAAATTTGGGATCTTGCACTTTAAAGACAGATGACAGAACCACTATAAAAAATCCTTCACCCAGAAGTTGGAATTTTAGTCCAAATTGTCTATTAAACTTATCATAGCAGATCAGTGGCCTATTACTGGTGTCTTAGTTACTTTTTGTGTTGCTGAGACAAAATACCTGGCAGCTAAAGTTAAAAGAGGAAGGTTTTTGTAGAGGTTTCAGTTCATAGGTAGCTGGAGGCCAGATGTGACGGAGGAGAAGGAATCCTCTTCCTGTTTCTTACATTCTATTCCAGCTGCTTGCCCTTTGGGCAGGACACCCGGGTGGGCCTTCCAATTAACCACACTCACAACTGTCCTAAACCAATTAGTGGGTTAATTTAGTGATTCCATACCCTTAACCCCCGTGCTACACACTAAATCCCTCTGGAAGCTGTACAAGAGGCTTTAGGGGGACATCTAGACCCAAACCATACCAACTAGTGTGCACGAACCCTGCGCATCAGTGCGCCATACTTAGATGGTGTGTGACTATAAGGTCCTTTGCTGTGTGGAGCCAGTAAATCTGATTTTGTGAGGCCACAGCATGCATCTGGTCTTAAACCATCATCTCAGGCTATCTTCTGTCTGCTTAGCTTCCCATATGGCCCTGAAATGTGGTCATGGTCAGAGTGAAGTAGTCAGACAACTTTGAAAATGATCTACTAGAATTTGGAGCTGTAAATGGTAGAGATACTTTTCTGTCTCTTCTTGGTGCTTTCTGTCATTCTACTAGGAATAGGCAGTGATATTGCTAGTTTTATAACAGAAGGATGGGGCTGTGTTTCAGCTTGCTTCTTAGAAATGCATGATCTAGGGCCGGGGAGTTAGCTCAGTGGTTCCAGCGCCTGTCTTGCAAGCGCAAGGGCCCGGGTTCGATTCCCCGGTAACCACATACCATACTGGGTGTGGAGACTAATGCCCAGCAGCAACCACTACCACATACCACAGTGCCGGGCGTGGTGGCTCACGCCTGTAATCCCAGCACTCGGGAGGCAGAGGCAGGAGGATTGTGATGTGAGTTTGAGACTGAGCTCAGGGCCAGCCTGAACCACAAAGTGAGACCCTGTATCAAAAAACCTAAAAAAAAAAAAAAAAAAGAAATGCATGATCTCATACTCCCCTGCCAGGATTCCTAGTGGCAAGGTGCCTCAATATGCTATCTTTAATCTTTAAGAAAAAAACTACTTAATTTTGTGTAATGAGGTCTCCACAGAATTAAAAAAATGAAAAAAACAACTAGCAAGAATATTGAAACTACTGCCAGTTTCTGTCACTTTAAGAATGTTTAGAATTAACTATTCTTCCTACAATATGTAATTATAGATGTATCACAGATACTACCAGCTTGAGGACTGAGCTTACTTTTTCATGAAAATATTAATTTTTTACATTAATTATATATTGTTTGCATGATGTTACCACTAAGTGAGATAGGAAGGGAGAAAAGAAGGGAGGATAGGAGGGAGGGAGGAAAGGGAGAAGGAAGTAAAAGAGAAGTGTAAATGTGTTGTGCTCACACACAGTGAGGATTAAAAGTACTCGTGGAGTAGTACAGTAATCATGAGTTGAAAGTCAGGTGGACTCAGCTCACCTGCTCCTAACTCTGTGACCTCTGGCTATTACTTATCCTCTTGGAGCCCAGTTTCCTCATTTATAAAGCAGGACTAGGCCAGCCATGGTGGCACATGCCTGTCATCCGAGCACTCAGGAGATTGAGACAGGAGGAGCGCTGTTAGTTCTAGGCTACTATGGGCTACACTGTGTCTGGCCTAACAGTATAGGGAGACCCTGTCTCATAAAGGGGTGGGGGGATTAGCTCAGTGGTTCCAGGGTCTGCATGGTCCCGAGTTCAGTCCCCAGTAACCACATACCACAGTGCCAGGTGTGGTGGCTCATGCCTATAATCCCAACACTTGGGAGGCAGAGGCAGGAGGATTGCTGAGTTCAAGGCCAGCCTGGGCTACATAGTGAGTTCAGGGCCAACCTGAACTACAAGCAAGACCCTGTCTCAAACAAAACAAAACAAAACGCCAACCCATGGTACTAATAATAATAATTACTGCTGCTGCTACTACTACTACTACTACTACCACCACTTTGCAGGGGAGTTCGTAAGGTCAGTGATCATGTATGCAAAGTCCTAGCACTCTGTCTAACACATAGCATATTCTCATGAGCAGTTGCTATTTTTCCTGATGTCAAGTTCTATCTAGTCTCCGTTTCTTAGTTTCCCCACTTCACACCTGCTCCAGCCCACTCTATCCCCCAGGTGGCCCAGCTCTGAGCTGCCCCGCAGTTCCTCCTGACCTTGATGTCAGCTCATCCTGGCTTCTGGTTTCCCTACCCAACTGCTTCTCCTTTGAGAACTGGGTCTTTGTGCTGTTCCCAGGCAGGAGTCTTGGTACTTTTTGAAGAGCCAAGTCTCTGTAATCCTCTTCACACACATACACACAGTAGATCAAGGACAGTGTCCTACTCCTAGGCCTGGTTCAGTATTGCAGTCCTACCATCAGAAGATGCTTTCCTGAATCCACTACCTGGGCTTCCAAATGCTGCACTTCTGGGCTGTAACCCTTACCATTTGGGCTGCCACAGTTCCTTCATCTACTACTGCCTCCTTGACTACACCTTTAGCCTCTTATTCTCACAATAACAACCTGTCCAGTGCAGTTAGCAGGTCTGACTCCCTAGTGCTTTTTATTCCTCTCACCTATTCATATTGATGGAAGTATCAGAAGAGTAAAATTATCATACTGGGACCTTTAATTGAATTCACATTGAGGTGTAGAAAGTCTGGTTAACCTTTGGTCTGTTGACCTTGTAAATAGTAATGAAGGGTACAGATGCAAATTAGAGTTCTGTGGCTTTGCAGACAAGTAGGTACTTCTATGTCGCTTTAAATTAATCTGGAATGTCTGTCTCTCAGAGAGCTGGAAAGCCTAGCTACTCTTAGCATTCAGCAGTTGGCCGAAGGCAGGTTCAGTTAGATTGGAGATTGGTGTTGTAATATTGCCAATTCTCAAACAACACACCTGTCAGCTTGCTGTTGACTGTGTTTGGGAGCTAAAGAACAATGAAGAGCGACCAGGGATTTGGCTCAGTGGTTCCGGTGTGTGTGTTGCAAGCACAAGGGCCTGGGTTCAATTCCCGGGTAACCACATAACAATACTGAGCGTGGAGACTCATGCCCAGCAGCCATCAGCACCGCATATTACATTGCTGGGCGTAGTGGCTCACGCCTGTAATCCCAGCACTCAGGAGGCAGAGGCAGGACGATTGCTGTGATATGAGTTTGAGCCTGAGCTCAGGGCCAGCCTGAACTACAAAGCAAGACCCTGTCTCAAAATAAATAAATAAATAAATAAATAAAAGGAATAATCAAGAGGCACAGCTGACACCAGAACAGAAGTGAGCCAATGCAGATCCAGGGAAACGTCGGTCTGTGTCACCCTTTTATCCCACATGAGTCACCTGGAAAGTTTTGAAGCATAAAGTATTGTTTTTCTAATTCTTCTATCGGTTTGTGGCATTGATTTAAGTTGGAAGAGGAAAATTTTGAAGAGTACTTTATGACAAAATAATGCATGGTTATTCCAGAACTTAGATATGTTGACACATAAAGAAGCAGACAAAAATCATCATCCAGGGCTGGGGATTTAGCTCAGTGGCTACAGTGTCTGCCTGGCAAGCACAAGGTCCCAAGTTCAATTCCTGGTACCACATACCACAATGCCTGGTGTGGTGGCTCACACCTGTAATCCCAGCACACAGGAGACAGAAGCAGGAGGATTGCTGTGAGTTCAAGGCTAGTCTGGGCTACACAGTGAGTTCAGGGCCAACCTGAACTACAAAACAAAACCTTGTCTTAAGGAAAAAAAAAAAGAAATCACCATCCATCCCAGCATCCAGAGATAAGCACTAATTTCCATGCTGGGGCCAGGGATCTAGCTCAGCGGTACAATGCCTGCCTGAAATTTCCATGCTGATCATACTTGTAATTTAAAAATAACTTTATTTGCATAGAATATATTTATTAGAATATAATATTTGGGGAAGAAAGTAATAATTAAGCGATGACCATTACTTTAGAATGCTTATTATGTAATAGATCCTGGGCTAAATGCTTTAATATTCACTCAAGTGTTTAACTGGTGGCAGCCATGGCCATGACAAAAGATCCCCCCTGAAATTTTTTGATGCAGTCAACCTATTATTACAGCAAGCCCAATGTATGCGATGTTGCACAGCAGTGACTAAGGAACTAACCGCAGTAATGCCATGCATTGGGCTGAGAACACACCTGAGACACTCTCTAATTCCATGATCTAAAGTCCACGTCTTCTGGACTAGAGGAATCTCTGGTGTGGACCATTAGGCCCCTCACTCTACCCACCAGTGGTCAGACTGGCATCCTCAACACGTCTCACATAGAGCAACCAGGTTTCCTTGTGAAACATAAATCTGGCCTAGCACTTCTTAGAATGAAAACCAAGCTCCTTCCTGCCCCCCAGAGACTCTGTCTAAGTGAGGAGAGAGCTAAGGAAAAGGCTGGGACAGAAGGGGGCTAGTCCACCTTGAGATCCCTGTCTGGGCTAGATCTGAGACCTCAGGTAACCAAGGAAACAACTGAAAAAGAAGGGGGGCTGCTTTGGAGCCACTTTCTGGGCATAGATTCACCTTCTGGTTTAAATATAGCCCAGGTCCAAGATGCCCAGGTCCAAACACAAAGGGAAAAGGTAACCAAGTAACTTAGCTTCTTAACAATACCACCCCAAGGGTATACAAGTGGCCTTCTGCAATCCTTAGCCAACTCCAGTCCTAACTGCCATGTCATTGACTATGCAGATTTGACTTCCTGTGAACTGGGAACACTTGGACAGTTCCCCTAATGACCATAACACTCCACCACCACACGGAAGGGTTCGGCCACATCCTCATGGACTTAAGTCAAACCTGAGACCAAATCCTCAATCCCACCCCAAGCCCTCAAGTTTGAAACCCTCAACACCAAGCCCTTCCTGAGTTCTTCTCATTGGCCTGCTTTCACTCTGTGGAGTGATCTTCTCTTTTATCTTTCAAATAAAGCATAGACCCTAGTGTTCCTCTTGAGAGTCCTACTCAGTTCTTTGTTTAGGACATCAAGAGCCTTGACAGAATTCTAACCTGGTTAACAGGTCAGCCCCATTCCCAACATCCTCCACTGAGCCCTCCACCGACTTCCCTCCACTTAAGGTCTTGGCTTAAAGAAGATTCCACAGGAGAACCTTTCCCAGTCTCTCCAAAGAGGCCAAATTCCCACTCGGTGGTTATGGTGCTGCACTCTTCTCCTTCTTAGCACATTATTTCCATCTCATCTGTGTGTTCAACGTTTTAATATGTGTCCTTCTGACTAGTCCTGAGTCCTGTGAGAACAGGCTGTGTCTGCAGGTGGTAGAGCAGACACATAGGTGAGCACATCAATGCCTAAACAGATCTTTACAAGTAAGTTCATTTATCTGTTGATTGATTGATAGTACTTAGGCATTGACCTGAAGGACTGCTGAACTATATCCATAGCCTCTTATTTTATTTTGAGACAGGATTTTTCAAAGTTTCCCAGACTAATCTCAAATTCACCATCCTCCTATCCCAGCCTCTCAAGTAGCTGAGTATATGCTTGAGCCTGCATACTTGAAGGAAGTTAACTACTTTTAAAATAAGTTGCTATTTGAATTACCATGTGATTGATGTGATAATAATAACATCAAGGGAAAACAGTTTCTGACACAGACAAAGCACGAGGCTGACTTTATCTTCCAACAGAAAACTAACCTGCCGGGTGGGGTTGAACTCTGGGGTGGAGCTTCAAGGGAAAGAAGGTGACATAGGGTTTTAGAGCAAAATCCCAAATGGTCTGTAGGCTAATAGGCTCCTGATCCACTGAGTCCCAGACTTCATGCATAACCATTTCACCTTCAGGTATTTTGCTGATGGTCCTACCCAATGTTCTGAAAAAAATTGTCTCTGTACTCCCTTCTGGAGTCCTTAATGTTTTTTTTTTTTTTTAGGTTTTTTGAGACAGGGTCTTGCTTTGTGGTTCAGGCTGGCCCTGAGCTCAGCCTCCAACTCACATCACAATCCTCCTGCCTCTGCCTCCCGAGTGCTGGGATGACAGGCGTGAGCCACCACGCCCGGCACTGTGGTATGTGGTACTAGTTGCTGCTGGGTGTGGGTCCACACCCAGTATTGTTATGTGGTTACCGAGGAATCAAACCCGGGTCCTTGAGCTTGCAAGACAGGCGCCAGAATCACTGAGCTAACTCCCTGGCCCCTGGAGTCCTTAATGTTTGATGTCTTAAAGTCTCAGGCTCTTCAAAGCTCAGAGGTCTGCATAGCCTCACTTTGAGGATTTAGCCATAAGGATAATACTTTCTTATTTTTACCCTGTTGGGACATTGGTTTACATTTGCCCATAAAATGGGGCTAATGAATAGGACCCTCCTTGGATAGTTCCCTGGAGGATTATTAACATAACTTGGTGAAGAAAAATACTGTACAGTGTATGTAATAAAGACTACTTGGATACTGTGGAAAATGGTGTTAGTGACTCATGTGATAAGATCCTTTATTTGGGGACCAGTATCTTCGGCTCCATGATATTGTGCTGTGCTATAAAAACCACAGATATTTCTATGTTGATCCTCTAAAACAATGTAGAGATAGCTTATGGAGAATCTCTCTGAACAAATTCATTTTGTCAAATGAACACAAGTCTTCAGTATCAAGATTTGAAGGCCAGAGTTTTTTTCTGGAAAGTAGAATTACTTAGGTGGTTATCTTGCAAGACAAAATCTTGGGTATAGTGGAGTTCACAAGATCAGACTGAGCTCAGAGCCCTGGGTTCCTTCGAGTTTCTCTTCTTGATCTCTTACAAGGTATGTGGTCATAGCTTGTTTCCTGGCTTCTCAGAGCTTCCATCTCCTCACCTGTAAGTCAGAAATGGTAACACAGGCTGATGTCCTTGATCTCAAATGTTCAGGACCTTGGATTTCAGATTTTTAGATTTTATAATATCTGTTGAGGATTTAGCTCAGTGGTTCCAGTGCCTGCCTCACAAGCACAAGGTCGTGAGTTCTCAATTTCCAGTAGGAAGAAAGAAGGAAGGAAAGAGAGAGAGAGAGAGAGAGGGAGGGAGGCAGAGAGGGAGGGAGAGGGAGAGGGAGAAGGAGAGAGAGAGAGAGGAAGGAAGGAAAGAGAAGGGAAGAAAAATGTTGGAATGTTTGCATGTACATAATGAGGTATCTTCAGAAATAGACTCCCAGTCTGAATTAATTTATGTTTCACATACACCCTATGCATTTAGCCAGGAGGTAATTTTATGTAGGACCATATATTGATGTGACTTCTCCCATGAATTCAGATGGGGAATTTTCTAGCCTTGATGCTCCTATCGGTGCCCAAAAGTTTTGGACTGGAGAGCATTGTAGACTGAAGATGTCTGGATTAATTATGCTCATGATGAGGCTGCACTTAGAACTGAGAGTTTTCTTGGAAACTGCTACATCGTTGAGTACTTGTTCTGTGGACTGAGCATCTGCGTTCCATGTTGCCAGTGTCTGGAAATGAGACTCTGGGGAGGCAAGGAGGTTTCCATGAGACCATGAGGGCGGGAACTCAGTGGCACTCGTATCCTTTAAAAATAGATAAGAGTGGTGTGACCTTCACCAGACACTGGATCTACCACGCTCTGCACCCTGGGCTTCCAGAATCCAGAGCAAGGAGAAATAAACTGTGATTATATCGGCCACCTTCTTGCCGGCACTTTTGTACAGCAGCCCAAACTAGGACAAATTATTAGTTGTATGTAGAAGAACAATATCAGCTTCATATATAATAATGATGATGATCAAAATCTGGGCTTAATTCTTCATAGAAACACAGTCTTTTTAATCTATCCTTTGGTACTAAGTTGGTATTCCTTGATAAAGCTCAACATACTAAAGTCTTGTAGGAACTAAAACACAAATGTAAAAGATGACTGAAAGATCGTTTTGAGGTTTAAAACCATAACAGTCACATGATGTTGAAGATAATATCATCTCTAATCAACGAGAAAGGTGATATTTGTGTGAAGGTATTATATTATTTCTACAAAATTGCAATTCCAAAAGATAAATTTTTTAAAAAATACATATACAAGGGCCGGGGATTTAGCTCAATGGTTCCGATGCCTGTCTTGAAAGTGCAAGGACCCGGGTTTGATCCCCAGTAACCACATAACAATACTGGGCATGGAGACTCAACCCAGCAGCAACCAGTACCACATACCACAGTGCCGGGCGTGGTGGTTCACGCTTGTAATCCCAGCACTAGGGAGGCAGAGGCAGGAGGATTGCTGTGGTGAGTTTGAGGCTGAGTTCAGGGCGAGCCTGAACTCCAAAGCGAGACCCTATCTCAAAAAACCTAAAAAAAAAAAAAAAACAAAACATATACAAGATTTAGAATGTAACCTGGTAGTAGAATACTGACCTTTATATATGCAAGATTTAATATGAAATAAACATTGATAAATTATCTAAAAATGAACAAGTTATTAAATGTAATCTTACATAAATAGTGGTTTTTAGAGGAAAGTTTCCAGATAGAGTTATAGATGAAAAAGAATTTGAGATATTTGTATATATGTTCATATGTATATGTATGTGTACGTGTGCATACATGTTACATATACATAGCTTATATCTTCCCAAAGGAAGTTCCCTTTATGTACTACAAACAAATAAACCATTTTGCTTGTCGTTTCCTTCCTTACATTTTTAATGTGGAAAAAAGGTTTCATGAATCATTCAAACTCTCTTGTTACACCTGAGAAATGTCTGCTTATCTTGGAAGCTGAATGATTTGAGACAAAGTGACAGGTCTACTTTTATATGTCATTTAATATTCTTCGTGGCTGAGGTTTAAAATTGAAAACTATGTAGACATTACAGACTGATGTCCCTGAAGGAAAATCCTAAGCACTAATTTCAAAAGCAAGAGCTTTGCTAATAAGCAACACTGCAATCTACCGTCATTATGTTTCATTTTAAACTAGATTTCCTTACAACCTAAAAGTACAAAAACATCAATCTCAGTGCCCTAACAACTCTTTAGGCTATTGCTTGTGATTAATCATGGGGAGAAAATCCCTTATTTTTCGTTTAATTGGTTGGAGAACAAGCTACACACAGGAAAATGCAATTCATGGCCCACTAATGAACCACTAGGCAAGAAAGGCACACGGTGAAAACACCATTTATATACATTAAAAGGAATGTATAAAGCAGAACAATGCTTAATTCACACACAGCCTTTCTCATCCTATTTGCTTGCCCTATCTTTTCAGTTCCTATCTGCTGCTTCATTGAGTGCAAAGATCTCTAGGCAAAGCTTTTGAAACACTCTTAAGCTCTGTGCTGCATTTTTATTAAACTTCCCAGGCTGAATTGCAGATGCTGATGCTGGCAAAATAGTTGTAGTCCAACAAGGAAATTTTTAGAGTGTCTGTCTTTCGAGCTTCTCTGTTACTGTTGACATAAGGCACCGGGGATCAGGTACGTACAGCACAGTCGCTATTTGCTGTATTTTAAGCTGTGGTTGAGAACTCCCTCTCCCCAGAGCCTCAAGCCCCACCTCATCAGTGTCCCTGCAGGACAAAGCTGCGTGTGAGAGCAGCTGGGCCAGCAAGAAATCCCACTGTCTGACACAACCTAACCACAAAGGATAGTTTCTTAACAACTTGGAAAGATCCTGTCTCCAAGTAGAAAACTGTAAAAAGAATGGGAATAGAGCTTTTTGAGAAGTCCAGGATTCAGGCCTAAGTAACACATACACGTGCACACACACATAGGCACACACACATAAATAGCCATAAGTGCTCTGTCCCAGACAGAGACTGCATCAAGTTCATCGGCCCTGGTGTATTTAGGTTTAAAAAACAAAACAAAATTTCCCTGGTTTCCCTTATTTATGGTAAGATCAAAGTTCAACACGTTATAAATGCTCATTAAAATACTACTGAGTGACTAATAGTTGCTTGTAAGACAAATTTTAAGGTTGGTGTCTCGTTCAGACGTTTATTCAAGCCCAGAAGTTTAGGTACTAAAAATTCTACTTATATTCAGTTCATGATAACTGAACCAGATTAGCTTAAAGAGGAGAGTAAAACACTAGTGGAGGAAAAGAAACATGTGCTTTAGAATCAGAAAGCCCTGAGTACGGCTCATAATTCCAACTTCCACTTATTTTGTGCCATGGGCAAATAACCTGTTGCCCCAGAACCTTGGTAAGGTAAATAAAGAAACACTGCCATTTGACCATAACTTTTTTTTTGAGACAAGGTCTTGCTTTGTAGTTCAGGCTGGCCCTGCGCTCACTATGAAGCCGAGGCCGCTCTCAAACTCACAGCAATCCTCCTGCCTGTGCCTCCTGAGTGCTGGGATTACAGGCGTGAGCCACCATGCCCGGTACTGTGGTATGTGGTATTTACTGATTGCTGTTGGGCATGAGTCACCACATCCGACATTGTTGTATGTGGTTACCAGGGACCGAACTCAGGACCTTGTGCTTGCAAAGCAGTAGCTAGAACTACTGAAATAAATCCCTGGCCCAATAACTATTTTCTTTTTCTTCCCTTTCCCCTAGTTCTTCTAAGGAAGTAAGAGTGAAAATTAATGAAGCCTTGTTTCTAAGTACTTCCTCTTAGAAATACATAAAACATTCTGATTATATTCCTATAGTGTTGCTAGGTGTCGGGTTATTATGCAGGCTCTAAACTCAAATGAGGCTTCCCTGCAGCCTCAGCAGAGTCTGTCTGCACCTGTCCCAGGTGCACTCCTCACCACCTATCATGTGACGTTGTTTCTCTGTCTGCTGACCATCTGTCCCCAGAGGACCCTGAGTTTTGTGACTGCAGAGATCTTGTCGCCTTTTGGGCTCAAGGTCCACCCCAACCCTCATAGTCCCCATCCAAACAGATCTGAGTGGTTGTGAGTGAGCAGAGAGCTCCAAAGACTCCTGGTATTACAAAATCTCTGCAGGACTCTGGCTTCGTCCCCTTGGTGCGGAGCAGGTACAGTGGTAGTACAGAAGCATGTTTGACTTTCTGGGGGAAGAAACTTCTTTTGCTGCCAGTTGACAGGAGCTGGCAGTGGTCACAGTGCGTTTCCAGGAGACCAAACCTCAGCCAGGGCTTTTCGACCCATCTGGGCTTCATACAAGTCATGGTCCAAGAGAAAAAATGAGCCTTCCCTCTGCGGCTAGCTATGCCTGTCCTGAAGAAAAGCAGCGCACTGTCCACGGAGCCATCCTCTCAACTGCTCGTGAGCTCCCCTGCGGTGCTGAACTTGGCTTGTGTTGGGGACACAGAGGTGAGTGAAGCAAGTGTGTCCCCTCCACAGGCGCTCAGCGCACATCAGCCTCAGGGCCAAGTGGGGACAGATACTGGATAAACGAGTCCAGAAACAGCTAGACAACTTCTATTTTTGAAAAAGACTATGAAGGAAAACAGGATGCATGTGAACCTGATGAGGACTGTCACGCATACCGGCGTGTCAGAGGCCGAGCCTGCAGAGCGGAACCCTGTGCGGAACCGTGCACTGCGGAGGGCGGCCGGATCAGCGCGTGGGCTCAGCCTGTCCCACCACAGGTTCTGCAGCCTGAATCCAGGTCTGAGATTGTCCTTCCCAGAGGCAACGGCTGACTGTTCCCTTTGTCAGTCGAAGATGACTCATGCCCTGCAGCTATCTCCCAGTCAGGCAGTTCCCACCGGCAGAGGCCAGGCTCTGACCAAGGCCGCAGGCGCAGAGGTAGCTGTAGCCACCGAAGCGCAAACCAGGCACAACCGGTTCCATTAACTCCGGCCAATGATGCAGTGAGCTGCTGCAGAGGCTTCTACCGAGAAGCGACTCGGAGGAGAGACTGAAGGCTGAGGCAGAACTAGGTGAAGAGGAGCATTCCAGGTTCAGGGAGCAAGGTGTGCAAAGGCCCTAAACCTGTCCATAAAATCGGAAAGAACAGCTGCGCTAGAACGCTGGGAGATAGAAGCCAAGGAGATGGAGATTATGGAGGAAGACTTATCATTTTGGATATTAACCTGGGGCAGCAGGAAATCACGCAAGGGTTAAGGGAAGTGAGGTGAACACGTCCCGCATATTTCAACCTTGACTAGGACGGCTCAGGAAGGAGTGAGAGGAGGGAAGAGAAAGGACCGTGAAGGCATGAAAGAGGCTGGTTTCTCTTGTCCAGACTGGAAGTGTCAGACTAGGATGGGGTGAAAATTGAACAAAAAAGATGAACTCAAGATATATCTTGGAGGGAGAACTAAGAGAGTTCGGCATTAAGTTGTCTGTGATGGGGAAATTTTATATTTTGGCTAGGATGTAGAAGATCAAGGGGACTATTCGTATTTATCCCACTTCTTCTTCCACTTTATTAAGTGCAAAAGATCGATATCCTGGGCCTTTCTTTCTTTCTCTGTATTTTTCCCTTTCTTTCTGTTTTCCACTCCCCCACCTCCCAGCTATCCTTGTTACATAGTTGTTAGGACATATTGAAAGACACTGGTAATAAAGCAAGGTAATGAAACACCCACTCTGTACCAGCCAGCCAAACTTCTGAATATTAAATTTTGTTTCAGTTTTCTGCGGGCTCCCTGCCAAGCGGAACAAGCCTGGTGACTCACAACAACACGCTACTTATTTCGAGGTTCCCGAAGGTTAGGAGTCTGAGACTGAGTCCTTGGCTCGAGGACTTCCAACACAGAAATCACCATGTCCACTGAGCAGGGCTAACTGAGGCTCCGCTGCTCTCCCAAGTGCACACATGGTTGGAAGAATTAATTTCCTTGCACCCAAAGAAGTTTTAGAGGTGTGTTTCTTCCGGGCCTTTGCTTCTACTAGACCCCTATTGAATAGCCTGGCAAGCGAGGGCTGCCCAGGATAACTTCCTATTTGATTAACCCAAAGGGCTCTCATCAGGGCCTTTGTTAACATGTGAAAATCCTTCCCTTTGCCTTATCATTAACCTAATTGCGAGAACAAAATTCCATAGAAAGGGAATCATACAAGGGCAGATGTCATTGGGGGCAATTTAGATTTCTGTCTGTCACAAATGGAAACTAAAATGAAATCAGTTTGAGTAAAAAAAATTTTTTTTAAGGGTTTTTAGAGACAGGGTATCGCTTTGTGGTTCAGGCTGGTCCTGAGCTCAGCCTCCAACTCACATCACAGCAGTCCTCCTGCCTCTGCCTCCTGAGTGCTGGGATTACAGGCGTGAGTCACCACGCCCAGCACCATGTATGTGGTACTGGTTGCTGCTGAGTTGTCTCCACGCCCAGTATTGTTATGTGGTTTCTGGGGATCAAACCTGGGTCCTTGTGGTTGCAAGACAGGTGCCGGAACCACTGAGCTATATCCCTGGCCCTTTAGTAAAAATTTTTGAAAAATGCCTGTGCCAATGAATTTATTTCAGGAGTAGAATTCGCTTCCCAAACTTGGCAAAATGAGCCAGGAGTAAGAAAAGAGGGATGTAGACTGGAGATCCAGGCATAGAGATAGTCAAGCTGACTGAACAAGTTTTCTTCTTGGAATTCCACACTAAGACAATGTTGTTAGTTACTTGGAAAATCATCATCCTCTAGAATCTCAATCTCCCATTCTTTTTTCTGAGACGATTTAACTGAGTAGAAAAATAATATCTAAAAATCTCTCACCCCTGCAAGCCCTGGTGTTTCTTGCACAGGAAACCTGTTATTTAAGATACTAATAAACACCTCATTGTCAGTCTTCCTCTACAAGGTGAACTGGTCAGCAATTGGTTCAATGTAATTTTTTTTTTTTTTTTGAGACAAGGTCTTCCTTTGTAGTTCAGGTTGGCCTTCAACTTACTATGTGGCCCAGGCTAGCAGTGAACTCAGCAATCCTCCTGCCTCTGCCTCCCTAGTGCTGGGTTTACAGGGATGAGCCACCATGCTCAGCATTGTGGTATGTGGGACACCAGTGATTGAACTAGGGACCTTGCACTTGCCAGGCAGATGCTAAAACCACTGAGCTAAATCCCCACCCACAGGCTACTTTTCAGTGAAGGCAGGTTGATCTTGGTATATATTTCTGAGATTTACCCCAGGACTGAGAGGGGGTAAATGTTTGGATCTCTGGTGATTGTGGCACATATTTCCAGAGCATATTGCTCAGATCACAAGCCAGAAAGCAGAAAAAAGGGCCAAGGGAGGGTCCCACAGTTCTCAGCTGGGCTGCACCGTCAGCGCTCGATGGCTCTCTGATGAGGTCCTACCTCCTAAAGGGCCACAGTACCCCAAGGGTACCACCCTGGGGACCTAGCCTTTAACACATAGGACTTGGGTAACCATGTTCAGACGATACGACCATCTTCCCCCTCCACTTGGCCAAGCCCCTTGCCAGAGGTAGAGCAAAGTGTCTGTCCAGAAGACTCTGTCGCTCTCTTCAGAGGGGTGTGTGGAGTAACTGGCAGCAGAGGAAGTCTCCATCCAGACACGTCAGTCCAGTGTCAACCAGAGAGCACTGAACGGGAGAGTAGTTGAGGATTAATGTACCCCAGACTGACCACTGGGCACAGAATGATCTTCGTAATGTGAGGTCATCTAGACCAGGGGAAAATGAAGAAGACCGAAAATGAGACATTTATTAGTATCTTAAATAATAAGTTTAGTTTCTTGTGTGGTAAGCACCGGGCTTTCACGGGGTGAAAGATTTTTGAATATTATTTTTCTTTGACAACACGTGATTCCTCATTAATTGGCAGAAACCAGAAGCTCAAAGGATATGAAGTTGTTGTTATAAAATGTCACACATTTTCTTCTGCTTCTGTCTTCAGGGACAAATCAGCTAACCTTTTCACATACACACGCTGGGTCTCATACACACAGCCACTGAAACTCAGAACCATTCAGAACTCTGCAAGGCACAAAGCAAGACTTTAACAGCAGACATGGGCCTTGGGTTGGAGCCGTGGTTCCCCTGCTGATTACACATTCAGCTCAGGGCCTCCTTCCTACTCAGTACAACTTCTATTAAGAGGCAGGAGAATAAAGCAAAGGAATAAAGCAAAGGCATGCCAATGAGCCCGCACTGCACAAAGGCCCCCAGCAGCACAGCCAGATGCAGGAGCTGCTCAGATCGTCACATTACACATCTCACAGCACACTCACAGCCTGGAGCCATCGCCAGGGGGCCATTGTGGGAAAGGTTGGTTCAGGAAGGCTTTAGGAAACATGCAAAGAGATTTGCTCCAATGCATTTGCAGTTCCCTTTATCACCTTATTAGTTATGGCTAGACGAACAATTCTGAAATTGTCTTTCTGTTTCAGTTTGAATAAGAATCCCTGTGACTGGGGTGTGTGTGTGTGTGTGTGTGTGTGTGTGTGTGTGTGTGTGTGTGTCTGGGATATGTAATGGTCAAAGGATAGAAGGCAATATTCTTTCCCCATGAATTCCTCCTATATATTTAAAGCATTATTGGAAATTCACCTCATTTTTTCTTTAAATTGAACTTCTTCTTTTGAGATTGTTACAGGTTCACTACAGTTGTAAGAAGCAATACAAAGACAACTTGTATACTATTTAGTTAGGTTGCCTCAGTTGGACCATCTTGCATTACTACGACACAACGTCATAACCACGAAAATGACGATAACGCTCCTCATCTTATTTGTATTTCACCAGTTTCACAAGTATTCATTTGTGCATACTTCATTACATGCAATCATATCTGTAGATTCAAATAAACACCACCTTTATGAAAACAAGGAATGACTCCATAGCTCCAAAAACCTCTCCTATGACTGTTTTACAAGTAGATTTATGTCCCATTTGTCCTTGTCATCCTACTACTCCCCAGTTCCTGGAAATCACTAACTTATTCTCTACATGTATAAATTTGTTATTCTAAGAATGTTATATAAATTGAATCATATAGTATATAAAATTTGAGATTGATACAATGCTCTTGAAGGCTATTCAAAAGGTAGCATTTATCATTGCTTTTTAGTGCTGAGTGATAGTCTGAGGTACGGCTGGCTGTACCACTGTTGGTTTAATCATTCATCTGTTGAAGAACATTTGGATTGGTTTCAGGTTTGGCTACAAATGTTTATCTTGTTGTGCACTGGTTTGCATTAGAAAGACACCTGTTCTTCTGTCCCCTTTCTCATTGGAGTGTTGGGTGTGGGTGTTTGTTTTATGCTTTTTCTTATTTTGAGATTTCTTTGCATATTTCAGCACACATCCTTTGTTGAATAGGTGATTTGCAAATATATTCTTCTGATCTACAGCTAGTGGTTTCATCCACCTAATAATGTCTTGCAATGAGCAAAACAAAATTTTTTTGTTATGGAATTAATAATATTTAATTTTTGGGAAAATAATACAAATTGTATTTTATAAAACATACATTAGGATATATTCTTAATAAATTAAATTTGTGTGAGCTTTAACATATCCAGACAAAACTATAATGTATGTATTTTTTTTTCAAAAGAAGATAGTGTGGGAATAGTTTTTTGTATAGACTCATAATTTTAGATCACCATAATTAAACCACATTGAGTAGGTGGTGAAGAGACTCTAAATGTACAGTCAGGAATAGCAAATAGTACTTCTGTGCTGAAGAAACATTGTTTTGGATATCATGTTGAATAAATATTGGAAGAGGAATCTACAATTCATAATACTCCTGAATTAATATGTCTGAATAAAGGTAAGTCATTGAATGAAAGCTATAAATAATGGAATTGAAGAAAATGATTGAATAGAAGCGTGATTGATGTGAGAATAACTGTCATTTATTTATGTTTGATCTTACTAGTTAACCAAAGTGTAATCTTCAAGCAGTTGGAATGAATATATATATATATATATATTTCCTCCGTATAAACTAGTGTCTCCACTTGTGAAAAAATAATAATGATGATTCTTTTTTTTTTTTTTTTTTTTAGGTTTTTTTTGAGACAGGGTCTCGCTTTTGTGGTTCAGGCTGGCCCCGAGCTCAGCCTCAAACTCACATCACAATCCTCCTGCCTCTGCCTCCTGAGTGCTGGGATTACAGGCGTGAGCCACCACGCCCGGCACTGTGGTATGTGGTACTGGTTGCTGCTGGGTGTGGGTCTCCACACCCAGTATTGTTATGTGGTTACCGGGGAATCG
>PVIR01015402.1:0-38339 GCA_004026965.1 Petromus typicus
ATCCTCCTGCCTCTGCCTCCCGAGTGCTGGGATTACAGGCGTGAGCCACCACGCCCGGCACTGTGGTATGTGGTACTGGTTGCTGCTGGGTGTGGGTCTCCACACCCAGTATTGTTATGTGGTTACCGGGGAATCGAACCCGGGCCCTTGCGCTTGCAAGACAGGCGCCGGAACCACTGAGCCAACTCCCCGGCCCAATCTTGACATTTTTTAATAGCCAGTATCCATAATGTATTTACATGCACGTACACATATGCACACACATACACACCACACACACACACACACACACACACACACACACACACATACTTTGGCCTAAACAAATATAATAGTAAACTTTATAAAAAAGGTATCTTTGAGCTGGATGTGGTGGTACATTTCCCAGCACTCTTGGGAGGCTGAGGCAGGAGGATCAAAAATTTGAGCCCAGCCTGAGGAACTTGGAGACTTGTTTTTTTTAAAAAGGAGAAGAGGGGCCTGGGGATTTACCTCAGTGGTTCCAGCATCTGCCTGGCAAGCGCAGGGTCCCAGGTTCAATTCCCGGGAACCACATACCACAATTTTGGGCGTGGTGGATCACGCCTGTAATCCCAGCTCTTGGGAGGCAGAGGCAGGAGAATTGCTGAATTTGAGGCTAGCCTGGGCTACATAGCGAGTTCAGGGCCAGCCTGAACTACACAGCGAGACCCTGCCTCAAAAAAAAAAAAACAAAAAAAAGGAAAGGGGAGAAAGGAGAGCCTTGGAGTTGTAACTCAATATGAACCTCAAAATGAGAAGTATGTGTGAACAGCTTCAGAATGACATTTTTTTCAAAAAAGTTAATTGAATAAATCATCTATAATACAGAATTTTTACTTTTTTTAAATTTAGATTTTAAAAAATCATACCAGAGTTTATCTGACAAAATATTAAAGTGGTAGCCATATCAGATACTTTTTTAAGTATAATATCAGATAGTTTTTAAGAATTGATTTTATTGGTACTTTTTATATACACTGTGATCACAATCAACATTGAGAGTTGGTACCAATACCTGACAAAACTTAATTCTCATTTTTTCCCATTCTCCTGCTCCCTAAGTCCCTCCATACTTATCATTTTAAATAAAATAATAACTTATTCAGTTTTTATGATTTAATATTCTGTGATTTCGGACTCCCCTTTTCCTCTTCCTACAAGTCTTTATCTCCCCTTTTTGGTTGTCTTGATAATAAAAGGAAATAGGTTTGGTTGTTTCTCAGCACTTAGCTCACATGTTGTTCTTCTAGCTCAAATCTGTTTCATTTAATAGCCCAATATTGTCAAAAAGACGTATGTTAAAGCTTCCCTGGATATGGATTAGATTTGGGAGGGTGAAAGCTGGGGACACAAGAACAGTTTCTCCTTATGACTGTAAGATTATTTATATCAGAGGTTTGTAAGTTCTCTGACATGCATTACAAATGTGTCACACAATAATCATTCACTTTGAAGGTAAAGTCAGAGAAAATGTGTGTGTTAAATTGTGGTTGAGTAATATTTACTTATTAAACCAACTGGCTCTAGCATTATTTAATATGGTCAAAGATTTGAAATGGAAAATAGAATTTATTGGTTGTAATTTTAAAATTACAATTTTATAATTTGTCAACATTTAGCAATTTTAACCAAAAGGCTTCCTGTATTATGTAATTTTAAGTTAATATCTTCAATAAAATCAGAAAAATCTTAAATTCCTTATGTTCTCCCTAAGTACAGAACTATTCTAAACTAAGTGTGTTGCTTCTTTCAGTCCTAGCAGACCTCATTAAGTAAGTACTGTTCTTGTCCCATTTCATAGATGATGGGGCTGTGGCCTCCAGTCACATAGCTAGTAAGTGGCAGTGTTGGGATTTGAACCCAGTATTTTCAGAACCCAGGCTCTTGAGTCTGTATTTATGATCGCCTGCTTAGAACAATTTTTTCTGCTTTTATTATATACTGTACACGGTGGAGATGACTGCTTTGATCTTTGAAATCCACTCATCCCAAATTTTAAAAACTATGTTGAATTAGAATTGCAGGATAACCCTGAATCGGGAGCTGAGATGGCATCGGGGAATGTGGTTTTCATTCAGAGCTGTGGAAGAGTTTCTTTGCTATTCCTCTGCTTACCCTGGGCCTTCACTTGTCTTGGCAAATTCCTTCCAGAGACAGACTTATTCCATAAAATAGGTTGCACTTACTGTGTGACTTTAGGATAGATAAAAGTAGGTTACCAATTTCCTACAGTATTAATAATTCATTTTGGAAAATAACCTCACTCTTTGGCAGCTGACTCCTCTCTTCTAGTCTGTGTCCTGTAAATGGATAGCTAAGGAGTGGCTGGATAAGGAGACAGCAAGAAATGCAGTTGCAGAATCTGGTTACAGAGAGAATAAGATGCTTCGTGAAACCCCCCAGGAAGATGCTCTTTTGCTTTTTATAAAAGTAGTATAATTATTTAGCCAAGATTTAACTCAGCTTAGAGGTATTTTACTGTAGAGCGTGTATTGATGTATTTACATTATTCCTCAGTTAAAAGGCCTCTTCATAAATTCATATGTGTTTAAAAAAAGCATTTTGGGAAATTGTCTTACTATTCATTGTGATTTGGAGAGAATTCGTGCTTCAAGAACAACAAAAATGCTTTCACCCTCAAAAACATTATTTACATGTATTAAAGGAGAAGCAAGTACAGTTTTTATTAAAATATCCTAGTTGGTTTAATAAATCAATATTGGGTGATATACCAAACATTTTTGGACATTAATCTTTAAGTGAATGATTTTTAGCTTTTTGATAACACAATACCAGTGCTTCACAATTGATTGGAATGCCATTTGGTAGACACTGTCTAATAAAAAGTAAATATTTTACCATAATTCTGTGAGATGACCTCATGTTTAGGAGTACCACTAGTTTATTCACATCTTTATTTCTTGTGTTCCACCATTAATAACCCTCTCCATTCCAATTAATGCAAAGTAAATTAGGATACAAATATCAGCAAGGATGTATTATGAACATAAACTATACTTCTTCTTTCAACTCTGATTATCTTTTTTTTTTTAACTACCAGGAATCAAACTCAGGGCCTTACGTTTGCCAGGCAGGCTCTGTACTGCTGAGCTACATTCCTGGCGAGAGTTGTCTTTCATAACTTGTGTGTACTAATTTTAATTCCTAATTTCAGAATCCCAATTTTCACAATGTAGATTTCACATGTTCACATTTTGAAATTTTATAGAAATAGTCTGATCATTACTTGGCTCTGTATAAATAAAACTTCTTAATGTGTTGTTTTGAATTTTGTGCTATCAGTATTGGGTTTGACATTTAGGCAGTGTTAAAAAAATTTTTATGGGGGGCCAGGGAGTTAGCTCAGTGGTTCTGGCGCCTGTCTTGCAAGCGCAAGGACCTGCGTTCGATCCCCAGTAACCACATACCATACTGGGTGTGGAGACTCATGCCCAGCAGCAACCAGTACCACAACCCACAGTGCCGGGCGTGGTGGCTCACGCCTGTAATCCCAGCACTCGGGAGGCAGAGGCAGGAGGATTGCTGTGATGTGAGTTGGAGGCTGAGCTCAGGGCCAGCCTGAACCACAAAGCGAGACACTGTCTCAAAAAACCTAAAAAAAAAAAATTTTATGGGGAAATAAAAGGGAATTTTTCCAAATTATATTTATTTTTAAAATGTTGAAATAAAAACTATAAAGTTTCCTAAGGCTAAATCATGTCTAGGATAATAAAATGATAATACTTCTTTTTAAACAGAAGACTGAGAGTGACCTTGGAGCCTGTTGATAAGGATGGCCTGAGCTAGACACCTAATCTGAAGGTACCCTTCCATTTCAAAGAACAGAATGCTGAGGAAGCTATGGCTGGTATGTATTTTATTGTTTAAGAGTGACTGATAGAAACTTGGACATACATGCACTCACATTAGTTTCCATCATATTATTTTTGGCTACTGTTTTAAAAGCTTTCCTTGAAGGTGTGCTGGTGCACACCCTTAATCCCAGCCCTTGGGAGGCTGAAGCAGGAGGATTGCCGTGAGTCTGAGGCCAGCCTGGGCTACATATTAGAGAAGTCTAATCATTACTTGGCTCTGCTTCAAAAAAAGGCCTGGGGATTTAGCTCTGTGGTCCTAGTGTCTACCTGGAAAGGGCAAGGCCCTGAGTTTGATCTCTGGTAACCACATACCACAGTGCTGGGCATGGTGACTCATACCCACCAGCAGTCAGTACCACACACTGCAATGCTGGATGCAGTGACTCAGGTTTGTAATCCGAGCACTTGGGAGGCAGAGGCAGGAGGATTGCCGTGAGTTTGGGGATCGCCTGGGTTACATAGTGAGCTCAGGGCCAGCCTGAACTACAAAGTGAGATTCTGTCTCAAAAAACAAAACAAAACAAAACAAAATAACAACAAAAAAGATTTCCTTAAAAACAGATCTATGCTTATTTTTAATTTTTTTTTTGAGGCAGGGTCTTGCTATGTAGTTCAGACCGGCCTTGAACTCATGGCAGTCCTCCTGTTTCAGCCTCCAGAATGCTGGAACCACAGGTATGTGTCACAACACCTGGTTATAATAATCTTAAAAATTGCTTTTTTTCATCCTTTGCCTTTTTCTTCCTTCCCCTCTCCTTCTCTTCCCTTTTTGATGGAGAATGTGAGCATTATAGGAAATATGTTTATTACTAATCATCTCAATGAAAAAAAGTATTTCTCAGGGAAGGTCTCTTTGGAGGTATGACATATATATCAAAATTATGAACTACTTTCAGAGAAATATCAAGCCAAGCAGGATGGCACATACCTGTAATCCGAGCACTTATGAGGCTAAAACAGGAAGATTGCCATGAATTCAAGGTTAGCCTGGACTATGCAACAAAGACCCTTTCTCAAAAAATAAAAAAAACCAAAATAATGAAGAGTAACATCAAAACTTCTGTAGAATATGCAGTAGGAATTTCTGGTAACAAAACGAGGACTTTAGAAGTCACCAGTAAAACAAAAGCAGAGCTGAAGATGTAGTTCTGTATTACAGTGATTGCCTTCCATGTACAAGATCATAGATTGAATCTTCAGTATGACAAAAACAAGAAATCAGGGCGGGGGAGTTAGCTCAGTGGTTCTGGCACCTGTCTTGCAAGTGCAAGGGCCCAGGTTTGATCCCCGATAACCACATACGATACTGGGTATGGAGACTCACGCCCAGCAGCAGTCATTACCACACACCACATTGCTGGGCGTGGTGGCTCACGCCTGTAATCCCAGCACTCGGGAGGCAGAGGCAGAAGGATTGCTGTGATGTGAGTTGGAGGCTGAGCTCAGGGCCAGCCTGAACTACAAAGCGAGACCCTGTCTCAAAAAAAAAAACAACAAGAAACCAATAAAATAAGGGAACCATTTCCAGTAATAATAAGGAGTAGAAATTCATAGATTAAATGTAACATAGCATGTACTCCAAAACAGGATCAGGAAAGTGATTGTGAGTGTCCTCCACTATGGTGCAGGCCTGACTGTGAAAGGAGGTCAGAGATGGGTTAGTTTCTGTCTGGAGAATGTGTCACTGGGGAACAGAGCTCATGGTACATAAATGGACCAACACTGGCTGTTTTTTTAACTTCTTACCACATAATCACATCCGAGGTATCCAGGAGCAGATGGCAGCAGGAAGCATTTAGCTTTAACTTCTGAGCAGAGGTAACACCAGTTCGTATTGTTTTGATACTGGGGATAGAACCTAGGACCTTGTGCTTGTCAGGCAGGCGCAGCGCTGCTGAACTACACCCCCAGCCCCGGTGACACCAGTTCTTCCTCTGCTAAAGACAGGCCTTGGACCAAAGGCTCCAGGGCTTTTCACTGGGGTTCTTTCTGTGCTCACTTGCTGGTCCTCTAGCTCCTCCATTCATCTCCTGACCCACTTCCTTTTTTAAATTATACTTGTTTGTAGTACATAATGTCTGCATGCTGCCTTCATTTTAGAGGAAGTAGCATCACTGAACTTCATAGTAAATCTTCTGTGGATATTTAGAATTTATTTTTCCATTAATATTTGCTGAAATCTGCTATGTGTCAGCCAGTGTACCAGGAGTGGGGATGACAGAGGTAAACAAAACAAATGAAGGTCACGAGACAGGCCCTTCAGTGTAGGGAAATTAATCTAGAAATTTTACTGTTCTGTCTGCCCCAAAACGCTTCAAGACTTAAAGAACAATTCTTAAAAATATATTTTAATATGTAAACTCCTAAAATATAGTTATAAAATATATTGATAATTAAATACTTAATATTAGCCATATCAACATTTAAATTTCACCATATTTGTACCCAATTAAGAAATATTAGCTTACACATTGTTTTCAAAGTTTTTATTCCCTCAGTTCTCCTAAATGATTTAAGAAAGTCTGAAGAAAGTTTTGATAACCATTAATGTGACAAGTACCTTCATTTAAAATCATTGATGAAAGCAGATGTGGTACACACCTGTAATCCCAACACCCAGAAGGCTGTGGCAGGAGGATTACCTTGAGTTAAAAGCCAGTCTGCATATCCAGCTCAAGGCCAGTTTGAATTACAAAGCAGGACTCTGTCTCAAGAAACAAACAAGAAAGAATTTTTTTTAAACTGATAAGTTCTTAACCAATATTAATTACTATTTTTAGAGTTATTTTAAAAAATTGAGTAAATATGCCCCTAGGGAAATAGGTAATATATCCTCAGGGAAGTGTAAAATATGAAGTATAATGGACACATGAGTGATTTGTTAGCATTTCAAAGATAATCTCACTCAAAACTTAGAGTAGAATTCTTGTGTGAAAGACGTAACACACCTTTGGGAAAAGGAAGAAAGATACTATCTTTAAAGAAAATTAATGTTAGAGAACTTCTAGAAGTGTGTTACTGTGGGTGTGTGACACACCCACCTAAATGAGAAATGAGAAAGTCAGTGTCCTCGAGTCCTTTGGAAAAGACGCTTCCCTCCCGTCTGGACTCAGCTGCTGAGAGTAAGCTGTGCAGCTTGGAGACTGCCTAGCTTTTGCATCAGGAAAGTCCACTTTCTCAGGTGACAAAAGCAGGTGGATGGGGTAGATTTTCTTAGCCCTTCAGTTTTAATTAGCCTCAGCAAAATAGTTCTCTGACATCAGATTATCTTTGGCCAGAGTTTTTTGGATGCTTTTTCACTTCTATCACATTCATTCCTATCTCTATTCACTGTTAATACCCACTTTTTTTGGTCTTGACTCCATTTTAGCAGTTTTTTTATATGTGTTTTAGGTAATAAGCCTAGTTTCCAATAATCTTCAGACATAGTTCTTATGGGTACAAACTTCTGTTATCAAATTCCTAATTTAATTCTTTAAAGAACTTGGTTATTATTTCTAAATATCTTTACATTTTATATGTGTAAAAGTCGTCTTACCTATCTACCTGTCTTGTCTTAGGGTTGATATCCTTTGTTTTAAATTTGACCCCATTATTCTTTGTTCTTGCTGTTATTTCAGTCATTCCATGATTTTGGTAAATTTGTAACTTTTGGGATGAAGAGGAACATGTGAAAATAAATGTTTTCAGCTGGCTAAACAGAACTCTTGACTCAAAGGAAAAAGTGAAACTAAACAGAAAACCCTCAGAACTCTCAGGGAGTGTGTATGAATGCAGAGTCCTGAAGACCCTCAGGGTTGGTTTTTTCCTGTGGTACCAGCTATTGAACTCAGGACCTTGTGCTTTGGAGGCAGACATGGCGCCACTGAGCTAAACCCCTGGCCCCTTCAGGTTTTTCATTCTTGCTCTAAACAACAATTTCATTTAGTTGTTGCTAGGTCAAAACTGATGTGAACCCTAAAATCTATAGTATCTTCTAAATTGTTCTTATTTGACCTAGAATTGATAAACAGAGCACAGTTTGCTTTTATTCACATAAAATCTTATCAAAATAACATGCTTTTTTGGCTAACCAGGCCAATAAATATACTGTTATCTGTTAATCATTTAATGTGAAGTACAAGACAGCCAGCCCATCCCCAGGTTAGAAATTCAGTGCAATTATAGCTCAGGTTAATTATAAATTTTTTACCCTCTTTTTTTCAGTACCAAGCATTGAACTCAGGCCCTTGTGCTTGCAAGGTAGGCGCAGTACCACTTGAGCTAAATCCCCAGCCCTTATCCTTTTTTAAAAAAATAGTAAATATGGAATATAAAATGAGCTACTAACTCTTTATAGTTCAAAGGACTTGCATTTAGGACTTCAAAATCTTTAAAAAATGAAATCGAACATCATTATAGTTTTTTATGGAACAGCAATAATGGCTTTCAGTAAAAATTTGCCTTTGTAATTTTATAAGGACTATGCCCTTTTCTCTTGCTTCCCTGCAGGAATAGTTTATTTGAATGTTTTTAATCTTTATTTCACTCTTACTTCATAAATTTAGATTTACACTACTCTTACATTAAACAGCCATTATTTTATATAGTAGCAGTTGTTTGTTGAATGTTCATTGCTATATTTTCGTAACTGAATGTGTATGTATGTGTGTATTTAGCATAACAGATTGAATGAAGACCTCATTTGTGCTATGAAAGTATTCTGCCACTGGGCTACATCCTCAGCCCACAAATTCACTATGTAGCCCAGACTAGCCTCTAACTCCCAGCAATCTCCTGCCTTTGCTTCCCTGTACTGGGATTACAGGTGTGAGCCATCATGCCCGGCATTGTGGTATATGGTACCAGGGATCAAACTCAGGACTTTGTACTTGCCAGGCAGATGCTGGAACCACTGAGATAAATCCTCAGCCCTAACCCTCTTCGTTTGTTGTTGTTTTTGTTTGTTTGGTTGGGGGCTTTTTTTGAGACAGGGTCTCACTTTGTAGTTCAGGCTGTCCTTGAGCTTGCTATGTAGCCCAGGCTAAGCTTGAACTCAGCAATCCTCCTGCCTCTGTCTTCCAAGTGCTGGGTTTACAGGCGTGAGTCACCATGCCTGACATTGTGTGTGATTACCAGGGATCAGCCTTGGGACCTTGTGCTTGCCAGGCAAACACCATAACCACTGAGCTAAGTCCCCCACCCTAATCTTCTTATTTTTGATACTGGGTTTTGCTAAGTTTCCCAGGCTGGCATTTGTGATCCTCTTTTCTCAGCCTCCTTAGTAGCTGGGATTATAAGCCTGTATCGTTGCACCAGATTTGGAATACTTTAAATTGCAGGAAATTTCAACATTGTAATGATTAAGGTAATTTTTATTGGTAGGGATTTTACCACTGTAAATAATCTACAGTGAAACAAGCATAATTGTCTTTAGTGTCTCTGCCATAAATGAATATTTAATGAAGATGAGTAGATAATGTATAGTATGGTATATATTTTAGAATTCTTTTCAAGAGACATTAAGGGGGCCCTAATATTAAATTAATTTAATTAATATTAAATTAACATCTCATTTTTATATATATTCTCATCTAGTTTAATATTCCCTCTTAGTTATTATAGTTAGTGTGCAAATTTTGTTCTGATTGTTTAAAAATTGAAGTTTGGGTAAATATTTTTCCATGTCCCTTAATCACCATTTTAAAAAAAAGCAATAAACAATTAATTGAGTTATTCAGTGTCTTATTATTATTGTTGGGAGTTGTTGCAAGGTAGGGCTATGTAGCCTATCCAAGCAGGCCTTGAACTCAAATCTATCTACTGCTTCAGCCTCTTGAGTGTTGAGAAACCACTGTTCCTTTTCTTCCAGGAAGGTAGGCCAGTGTTTTAAATACATTTCTTATAGACAAGTCAATGGAAAGGCATTCAGAAGCATTGCATTTGCCGTCTGAATATGTTCAAGTCATACTTTTTACTGTGTTTTACTTTCAAAACCATCGAACTACTCAGTTGTGCAATTGACCTCTAACCCTTTCTAGGTAAATAATGCAAGGTCTCCAAATTGATGTTTTCTTCTCAAATCATCAGCATTTATTTCTGGGGCCTGAGCAGTAGGAAGAGCAAAGCATGGCCTGTTAGTTTTGAGCCCAACTTCCTTCATACAGATGGTCAGTGTTGATCCTAAACTGCACCCCTACCCCAAAGTGAATCAACTGTCCATGTTCTCTTTCCGCTGAAAAAAGATTTAACGTTTTGAAAAGTTGAAACATGCTTTTTTTTTTTTTTTTCGTTTTTTTTCTTTGAGACAGGGTCTCACTTTGTAGTTCAGGCTGGCCCTGAGCTCAGCCTCCAACTCACATCACAGCAATCCTTCTGCCTCTGCCTCCCGAGTGCTGGGATTACAGGTGTGAGCCACCACGCCCGGCACTGTGGTATGTGGTTCTGATTGCTGCTGGGGTGAGTCTTCACGCCCAGTATTGTATGTGGTTAACTAGGGGATCAAACCCAGACCCTTGGTGCTTGCAAGACAGATGCTGGAACCACTGAGCTAAATCCCCAGCCCCCGAAACATACTTTTAAAGGGGTTGCTCAAGATGGCTGGGGTGGGAAAAGAGTTTCAGAGGACTCATCGCTGAGAGAGCCCTCCCATGGCGAGTGTCCTCGAGGCTTCCTGGGCTAGAGAAGGGAATTGGTCATGAGGAAGGTCACATGGCTGACTTTGTCTTCCCTCCACCCCTTGGAGTACCACCAGCCCACCTCCAGTCTCCAGCCAAGCAGTACCCACATGCTCATAGCCTTAGTAGCCCTTTCAGGGGCTGCTTTCTACCAGTCTCCTGGACTCCTCCATCCACATCCTGCCTGGCCTACTGCCCCTCAGGCCTGGTTTCATTTTATTTTTCTGCTTACATCTCTTCAAATATTCTACTCTTGATTCATCATCATGGAAATTCAGTGGCCCCTCAGGGGCTGAGGGGCCCCTATAGCCTGCAGCAGAGCTGTTCCTTCCAGACTGATTCCAACCCTTGGTCTCAGTGGAGCCTCAAACAGATGGCCTCATGGTACCTACCAGTTAATAGTGATTTCAGTATGGTGATTTTCCCATCCTGGTTCCACTGCACTTCAGTGACAAAGGGAAATGAATTGGAACTACACCATAGAAATTGTTTTTGTTTTGGTTGGGGGGGTGGTTTTGAAACAAGGGGTCACTTTGTAGTTCAGGCTAGCCCTGAACTCACTATGTAGCCCCAGCCAACTCAAACTCACAGCAGCCCTCCTGCCTCTGCCTCCTGAGTGCTGGGATTACAAGTGTGAGTTGCCACACCCAGTACTGTGATATGTAGTTACTGGGGATTGAACTCAGGACCTTGCACTTGCCAGGCAGACTCTGAAACCATTGAGCTAAATCCAGACTCGAGAAATTCTGTATTTTTAATGCTTGCTTTTCATTCAATTTGTGTTCCATGTCAGTAAAGTAAGTTGAAAGAGAGAGAGAGAGAGAGTATATATTAAATACATGGGGTTTCTTATTTTTCCCAAAGGTGTTATTTAGGAACTGAAAAATAGCACCAGTTAGGCACTTCCTGCATGTTACCATGGGGAAAGGAGGCTTTCTTACTTTTTCAGCCTCCAGTGAAACCATTGCCATTCCCAGGAGGCCTCCCACACTGTTTTCCTAGAAGCCTGCTGCAGTGTGATCACAGTCTGGGGTGCAGCTTCTCTCACTGCATTCATGGCAGTTATTATGTATCATCATTGGTAGTTTCTGTTCCTTGAGTTGCTGCTTGTCCTGACAGTAGAAACAGTCTGTACTGGTCACTACTGCAACCCAAGTTCCTGGCATGTGGATACCATTCAACAAATCCTTGAAGAAACTTGGTTTTCTGGATGAGAAAACAGGTTGAAATTGAGTAGCTTTTCTAGATACCTAATTCTTAAGTAACAAAAGAACCTCCAAAACTATGGTCTCACCCTATACCATGTACCATATGACTTTGGGCCTGGTTTTCTTCTTCCATAAAATGTGTCAGTTGTCCTAAGATCCTTGTTTTCCTTATAATTATGACTTTATCCTAAGAATTGGAAAGATAAGCTTTCATCAGTGCCATTGTGGAGAACCTGAAGATAGACTGTAGTGAGCAAACAGTTTTAGAAAGAAAAAGAAAAGAATACTTCTCTTTTCTGCATGGTTATATACAGAATCAGCTGGAAGTTGACATCCAAGGTAATCGGGTTTTTAGTTTTTATATAATTGAAACTCCTTCCCCCTTTAAAGACTCTCTTGTAAATAACTCTTTCAAGTGTTTTGCATAAGCCAATGTTTTAGAGTAAAAACCCATAATTTGGGAGTATCTCATACTTTTTGTCATTGTAGGAGATAAAATTTTAGCTTTTAAAAATTGTTTTTATCTGCTTTAGTGCTTACTAACTGATTAATCTGATTGTGTTTTGTTTTTTTTTTTGAGAGAGAGGGTCTTGCTATATAGTTCAGGCTGGCTTTGAACTCACTACGTAGCTCAGGCTGGCTTCCAAATCCAGGTATCCTCCTGCCTTAGCCTCCCAATTGCTGGGACCATAGATGTGTGCTACCATGCTTGGCCTCATCAATCTGATTAATAAGTTAGTAGAAATATAATGTTTTGGTAGCATATTTCTTTATATACTAGTAAGATTTTTTTTAGTTCAGGCAGGCCTTGACCTCATCATGTAGCCAAAGCTGGCCTTGAACTCATGACAGTCCTCCTGCCTCAGCCTCCAAGTGGTGGGGCTACAGCTGTGTACCACCATGCCTGGCCTCTAGATAAGATTAAAAAGAAGTTTAATCCAAGAGCTGAAGGGCCAAAAGGAAAAAAAAGATGTGAGTTGTGACTCAGCTGGCTGCTAGTTTTCTCCTCATACTCTGGCCTGGCTTCACTTGACAAGTCCAGGGAAACAAAGTGAAAGGACACAGCACTTCACTCTAGAGTAGTTCTCAGAGTTCATGTGTAGTAGAAGCAAGTGAGAAGAACTGTGGGTCAAGCTGACATATTGCCTTGAACATCTTTTTAAAGATATTTTTCAGGTAAAGTCTTTCAAATACATCTTGAAACCCGCAAGAGCTGGAGGTTGTGTGATTCAAGGGCCTCAGTCAGGAAGTAGTTTAGCTTCTATTTCCTGCAATCACATAGCAATCCCTTTATCTCTTTTGCACTGGACTTCTCAGTATTTTGTTTTGAAGAAAGGGCCTACCTACATAAAACAAACAAATTTTGAAAACTACCACTTTCAGGTAGTTTCAGGAAAAAAAGCTTTCTTTTTGACTTCTATTAGTGCATGCCACCTAAGTGTCTCTGACTACTCTCCTGCCTCTCAGGTTCCTCATTATGTCTGTTGTGAATGCTACTCACATACTACTTTTCTCCCTTTTTAATGCTATTTTGTAGAATTCCTCGCTTCTTTGTTTTTTTCATTTGTGTGATACTAGAGATTGAAGTCTCAATCTCATTTCTATCACTAAACTATACCCCCCCAGGCCTCAGGAGTTCCATTTTTAATAACAAGTAATGATCAACAAGCTGTGTTGACATTTGAAAAAATAGTGATGACTATTTGATTAGAAGATGACTTCAGCTTAATTTATAACATTTAGTTAAAAAATAGTTTTAAATTGAGCATAGTGGTGCATCTTGTTATCTCAGCACCCTGGGAAGCTGAAGCAGGAGGACTGAAAGTTCAAGTTGAGCCTGAATAACTTACCTACTTTGTGAGACGCAATCCTGAATGATTGAATGAATGGCTGGAGGTATAGCTCACTGTCAAGGCACAGGGCTCAAGCTCCATTACTGGGGAAAAAAATGAAAGAAAGAAGAAGAAAAATAGTTTTAAATCTCAGTGATTGCTTTATACTTTTTAGCAATCAAAAGACTTTTGTAGAATGAAAGAATGACACCTTTAATGGTGGAGTTTCAGAATATACACACTATCGTATTACTGAGCTGATGCTCTTTGTTTTGTAATTTGGGAAATCGGGGAACAGGGACCTTCAGAGGCAGGGCATGTTCTCTATGCATAGCTGTTTGCAGAAAATGTCCCTCCTTTTACCAAGTCAGTGTATCTTCTCACAAGGACCTAGTTTTTGTTTTAAATCCTATTTCCTTACTCAATTATGACAAGGATAATGCTAGTAAATGAAAATAAACTGTGCTGGCAAATAAGTGAAGCCACTTACTGTTTTAATCTCATTCATTTGATTTACACTTCAGAAACAAGTCTTAACTGAATCAGCATCTAATTTCTTTAAAAGTTTTTTTGTTTTTTTTTTTTTTAGGTTTTTTGAGACAGGGTCTCACTTTGTAGTTCAGGCTGGACCTGAGCTCAGCCTCCAACTCACATCACAGCAATCCTCCTGCCTCTGCCTCCCGAGTGCTGGGATGACAGGCGTGAGCCACCACGCCCGGCACTGTGGTATGTGGTACTGACTGCTGCTGGGTGAGTCTTCACGCCCAGTATTGTATATGGTTACCGGGGAATCAAACCGGGCCCTTGCGCTTGCAAGACAGGCACCGGAACCACTGAGCTAAATCCCCGGCCCTATTTTAAAATTTTTGATTGCCAGATTTACTAAGATATATTTGTGTGAGTATATTTCATATTTTCTTGATGATCTGAGGGCATTACAGTGAATTGAAGCTGTTCAAATCTATGATGGTATCCTCAGGCTCATTTGAGTTTTGTAAGACCATTTTCCTATTTAATGAACATTTAGTGAGTATGTGCTTGAGTATAGATTTCTTGTTTGCACTAAAAATGCAGACATGAATGAAATGTCAGTCAAAATATCTCAGCTGGGACATTAACTGAAGACACAAAGATTCTATGCAACCCATTGCAGTAAAGTTATTAGGGGAAAAAAAAGAATGGCTGGAGGTGGCAGTGCATGCCTATAATCCCAGTATTCAGGAGGCTGAGGCAGGAGGATTGCTACAAGTTTGAGGCCAGCCTGGGCTACAAGTGAGTTCCAGGGCAGCCTGAGCTACATAGCGAGACTCTTTCTCAGAATACACACACACACACACACACACACACACACGACCACATTGTCTGTAGTAAGGAGACCACAGATATGGATGAAGGAGTGGGAACAGAAATGTCACACTGCTCTACTACAATATGGATAAGTGATAGACTAAAGCACAGTGGAAGATGAGAGAGCTGGTTGCAGAAAACGGTCATCTAGAAGGCAGAGAGACACATTTAACATGTCAGGGCACAAAAACACCTAGACTCAAGTTCACCCTGAGTAGGGTCTGAAAGTACATTAAAAGTTCTGGAGTGGCAGGCATTTCCCGTGTATGGGAGTTGTGAGGAAATTGAGGCAGTTAAAATAGCAAGAGAATGCAAAAGTAAGGCTGGGCCGAAGAGTGAAGGGGATGACATGTACCTTAAGGAAGCTGAGCTCAGTTTCTCAGCGTTAGGGACTCATATTAATAGGCTGATGTGATGAGCTATATCTTTGGTAGGATTATACAGAATGATAAAGAACAATGGTTCTGAAACTTAGGTTATCATCTTCCATTTTGCCATCTTTGAGCTTCCTTTTGGAGCTAATGAAACAAACCTGTATGCAGAAGAGAACGTGGGTAACTGAATTGCTTACACGTGTAATGGCTACCAGTTTTTATATTTTTATTTATTTATTTAAGTTTTTTGAGATAGGGTCTCACCTTATAGTTCAGGCTGGTCCCAAACTCAGCCGTCCTCCTGTCACTGCCTCCTAAGGGCTAGAATTACAGGCATGAGCCACCACACCCGGGATTTTGGTATGTGGTACTGATTGCTGGTGGATGTGAGTCACCATGCTTTGCCCTGTTTTATGTGGTTACTGGGGATCGAACTAGGGACCTTGTGTTTACAAAGCAGATGCCGGAACCACTGAGCTAAATCCCCAGCAAGACTATTGTTTTTTAATATATGTGACTGCTTTCTGTAGTTTTGAAGTTCCTTCTTTGTTAACAGATTATCATTTTACACTAAGAGTATACTTGCTAAAATAGACCTTTTTTTCCTTGTTTCCAAATATCTAGAAAGTTAAAAGATGGAAATAACCAAGCTCAGGTGTGACCTATGAGTGCTGTCTATGGCCTTCAGTGAGTTGTCCAGAGTCCTATTTTGGTCTGTAGAGGACTTTCTTCTGATTCTTGTTTTCTTCCAGATTTTTGTAACTAAGCTACCAGTAACTTTATATAAGTGAACTATAACTGTAATTTGCTTAAAAGATCATAGTCACTCATTTTAAATTTATTTTAATGTAGGTGATTGGAGATGTGCTTCAAAAATTTCAGCAGTTCAGCAGTATTTTAGCTGCCAACAATAAGCTCTTTACTTGATTGCACCATGAAAAAGCTGCTAATGAGACTTGTTGAGCACAAAAGTGGACCTGAAAAACCAAAAAATTGTTTCCAAATGAATCCTGAGCAGTTTTAAGCTTCAATGCTTTTTATTCACACTGAAACCTACCCATAACATCAAAATGGCAAGTAGGCGGAAATCAACAACACCATGCATGGTCCTTGCCAGCGAACAGGACCCAGACCTTGAGTTGGTGTCAGATTTGGATGAAGGTCCTCCTGTCCTTACGCCTGTAGAGAACACCAGAGCAGCAAGCATCTCAAGTGACGAGGAAGTTCATGAATCTGTGGAGTCTGACAATCAGCAAAATAAAAAAGTCGAAGGTGGCTATGAATGTAAATATTGTACTTTTCAAACTCCAGATCTAAATATGTTTACTTTCCATGTGGATTCAGAACATCCCAATGTAGTGCTCAATTCTTCTTATGTTTGTGTTGAATGCAATTTTCTTACCAAAAGGTATGATGCACTTTCTGAGCATAATCTGAAATATCACCCAGGAGAAGAGAATTTCAAGTTGACTATGGTGAAACGTAATAACCAGACAATCTTTGAACAAACAATAAATGATCTGACTTTCGATGGTAGTTTTGTTAAAGAGGAAAATGCAGAACAAACAGAATCCATAGAAGTTTCTTCTTCAGGAATTTCTATCAGTAAAACTCCTATCATGAAGATGAAAAATAAAGTAGAAAACAAACGGATTACAGTTCAGCATAACTCAACTGAAGATGTTCCTGAAAAGAAAGATAGTGAGCTCAAACCAGACCGCGAAGAAAACACAGAAAGTGCAAGTTCTTCAGCTTCAGAGTCTAATACAAGTACTTCCATTGTAAACAGAATACATCCAAATACTGCCAGTATAGTAGTAACCCCTGCAGCAGTCCTTCCTGGACTAGCGCAGGCGATAACTGCAGCGTCAGCTCAGCAGAACTCTAATTTAATACCCAAAGTCTTAATCCCAGTCAATAGTATTCCTGCCTACAATGCTGCATTAGATAACAATCCCCTTTTACTTAACACCTATAACAAATTCCCTTATCCAACAATGTCGGAAATCACAGTTCTTTCTGCCCAAGCAAAATACACAGAGGAGCAGATCAAGATATGGTTTTCAGCCCAACGTCTGAAACATGGTGTCAGTTGGACTCCAGAAGAAGTAGAGGAGGCAAGAAGAAAACAGTTCAATGGGACAGTACATACTGTTCCTCAGACCATAACTGTCATTCCTACACACATTTCCACAGGGAGTAATGGCTTACCACCTATTCTACAGACGTGCCAAATAGTTGGTCAGCCAGGTCTGGTTCTCACCCAAGTGGCTGGAACAAATACCTTGCCTGTAACAGCACCAATAGCTTTGACGGTGGCAGGGGTTCCCAATCAGACGCATGTACAGAAAAGCCAAGCACCTGCTGCTCACCCTGTTGCAGAAACAAAGCCGGCCACAGCTGCAGTTCCGCCTTCTCAAAATGCCAAACCTGAAACGCCACTGGTAAACCCTGATTCATTTGGCATTCGGGCAAAAAAGACTAAAGAGCAACTTGCTGAGTTAAAAGTTAGCTACCTTAAAAATCAGTTTCCCCATGACTCAGAAATTATCCGACTTATGAAAATCACAGGGCTGACAAAAGGAGAGATTAAAAAATGGTTTAGTGACACAAGGTACAATCAGAGAAATTCAAAAAGCAACCAGTGTTTACAGCTCAACAATGATCCCTCTGCCACCATTATCATAGACTCCAGCGACGAGACCACAGAGCCCCCAGCTGTGGTTACTTCACAGCCCAAACAATCCTGGAGCCCTTTTCCTGACTTCACGCCACAGAAGTTTAAAGAGAAAACCGCAGAGCAGCTCCGTGTCCTTCAGGCAAGTTTTCTCAACAGCTCTGTTCTCACAGAGGAGGAACTAAATAGGTTAAGAGCGCAAACCAAACTCACCAGGAGAGAAATTGATGCGTGGTTTACAGAGAAGAAGAAATCAAAAGCTTTAAAAGAAGAGAAAATAGATGAAAGTAATGCAGGTAATTCCAAAGAAGAAGCTGGCGAAACTTCTCCCCGAGAGGAGTCTGTCCCGCCTAAGTCAGGGAGTACCGGCAAAATATGTAAAAAAACTCCAGAGCAACTGCACATGCTGAAAAGCGCGTTCGTCCGCAGCCAGTGGCCGTCCGCGGAGGAGTACGATAAGCTGGCCGAGGAGAGTGGGCTGGCCCGGACAGACATAGTCAGCTGGTTTGGGGACACTCGCTACGCTTGGAAGAATGGAAACTTAAAGTGGTACTACTACTATCAAAGCTCCAACTCGGGCAGCATGAACGGCCTGTCTTCCCATAGGAAAAGGGGGAGAGGGAGGCCTAAAGGACGGGGGAGGGGCAGGCCGCGCGGGCGGCCGCGTGGAGGCAAAAGGATGAACACCTGGGACAGGGCACCGTCACTTATAAAATTTAAAACTGGAACTGCAATCCTTAAGGATTATTACCTGAAGCACAAATTTCTCAACGAACAAGACCTTGATGAGCTTGTCAACAGGTCACATATGGGCTATGAGCAGGTCAGAGAGTGGTTTGCAGAAAGACAGAGAAGATCTGAGTTAGGGTTAGAATTATTTGAGGAAAACGAAGAGGAGGATGAAGTTGTTGATGATCAGGAAGAGGATGAAGAAGAAACTGACGACAGTGATACTTGGGAACCCCCACGACATGTGAAGCGGAAACTCTCTAAATCGGATGATTGAAACGTAAGTTTTTAACCTGAGATTATATTTTTTTTTTTTGAGACGGTCTCGCTTTGTAGTTCAGGCTGGCCCTGAGCTCACATGTAGCCCAGGTGAGCCTTAAACTCAGCAATCCTCCTGCCGCTGCCTCCCGAGTACTGGGATTATAGACCTGAGTCACCACGCCCCGCACGGTAGTATGTGGTACTGATTGCTGGTGGGTAAGAGTGACTTTGCCTGGCACTGTTGTATGAGGTTACCAGGGATTGAACTAGGAACCTTGTGCTTGCAAGGCAGGCGCGGGAACCACTGAGCTAAATCCCCAGCCCAACGTTTTTAACAGTCACAATGTTGTATCAGTCATGCTCACTTGTAGTGGTTAGGTTTTTTGGTTTTTGTGATACCAGGAATTGAATTCAGGACCTTGTGCTTGCCACTGAACTACATCCCCACCCTTCGTCTTCACATGTGATAATTTTCTGTCTAAAGCTCTTTTGCTTTTCCCTAATAAAAGAACTAGGTACCACTAATATGGCCAGCACATACATGATTATCATGTGTAATTTAATTATGATTATTGTTGGAGAATTTGTTGCTTTATTTTTCATACAAAATGTGTTTTTGTTTTGTTTTGTTTTTTTTACTTTCAAGGGAAAACTACTCACTTTGTAAGAAAGGAGATGCAGATGAACACAAACCAAAGTCAATATGTGTTTCTCACAATTCTCTCTTCAAAGGACTTCGTTTTGCACTTGTTTAGCAGGGGTGAGGGTTTCTCACTTTTAAAAAAATCGGATGAGGGCCAGGGATTTAGCTCAGTGGTTCTGGCACCTGTCTTGCAAGTACAAGGACCTGGGTTCGATTCCCCGGTAACCACATACCATACTGGGCATGGAGATTCACGCCAGCAGCAACCAGTACCACATACCACAGTGCCGGGCGTGGTGGCTCACGCCTGTAATCCCAGCACTCGGGAGGCAGAGAGGCAGGAGGATTGCTGTGATGTGAGTTGGAGGCTGAGCTCAGGGCCAGCCTGAACTATAAAGCGAGATCCTGTCTCAAAAAAAAAAAAAGTAGGTGAAAGTGGAATTTTTTTCATCGTGTTGCCCCCCTCCAAAAAAAAAAAACCTACTAGATTTTTACTGTATCTTTTTCTATTTATCCTTTTGTGCCTAGTGTGCCATTTCTGGAATGCCACATATCAGTGGAACATAATAAAATTTTTCTCTGCAAATTCTTCTTTGAACTTTTCTAGGTAACATCTACTAATTTCATGTAAAATTTTTTAAAAATCACAACCTTTGGCACAGTGGGATTAAATAAATTCATGTTTACTAAAGTGGTTATCTGTTTTTGAAAACTGTAATGCAGATTATCTGCTTTAGAGATCAAAAGGCAAATCACAGATTTGATATTAACTTAGTTGCTTAAAATATCTTTTCATTCTTTAACATGAAGCAAACCTGATATTGACACAGGTGCTATGTTCACTTTAAAAATGTTTATTGTCTTTGGTAAAAGTAAATGTCTATTGTTATAATTTCAGTAATAGTTTTTTTTCTGTTCTCTGTTTTGGAGTATCCTAGATAAAAATATACTGTTTTAAAAACAACACAGTTATAAAATGTTTGTATATATCTGTCCATAGTTAGTTTCCAATATCACCTGGCTGCAAGATATTACAGCACTTTCTCAGACAATAAGAAAAGAAAGACAGAGTCCATCATTGTTTTGTATCTGAGTGTAATTTACTTATTTCCTTGCCTTTCCACATTCTTTACTCTCCTTTATTTTTATGTAGTTCTGTTCTGCACAGTACTTCTTACTTCCCTCATGTCTTCTCCCTGGTTTATTTACTTTAACAATTATTTATAAAGATATTAGGCATTCTTATTGCCTAGCATTATTTTTCATTAACTTTTTTTGTTTGTTTTTTAGTACTAGAACTCCGGGCCTTGTGCTTCCCCACAGAAGGTGCTGTGCCACTGAGCTGCATTCTCAGCACTAACTTTTTCTAAAGGCAGGAAAACAGATGAGCTAAAAATGTTCCTGCTTTTTGTTTTGTTTTGTTTTTTGAGAAAAGGTCTCCTTTGTCGTTCACGCTGGCTCTGAACTCACCATGTACTCCAGGCAAGCCTCGAACCCAAAGCAATCCCCCTGCCTCAGCCTCCCAAGTGCTAGGGTCATAAGCCTGCGCCATCACACCTGGCTCATCCTTGTTTTAATAAGTAGCATAAATCTCATTCCAGGTTATAGAACATAACACAGTCAGTGTAATCAGTTAGGATCTGAATAATGTCCTCCCCTCTCTCATGTCAGGAAGCTACAGGGCAGACTTTGATTTGACTCAAACGCATCACATATTTTTAACAAGCATTTTCTTTTTAAATTTTTTATTCCTAAACACAAGAAGGTGCACTCAGCCAAGATTAAATCAACACATTTATTTCCGTAGTGAATCCTTGCAGCAATTTTCTGGGAAGTTGTAATCTTCTAAAAATACTGTGAACTTTTCTGTATGGTATACCTTGACCTTTAAATTTTTGTGGATATTTCTTAATGTTTTATATTAGCATAGATACTAATAATGCTATGAGAATTCACATAAAGTTACTATTTTCAAAAAATGTATTTATATGTGTAATGTGCATTTTTGTGATGTACATACAAGCATGCTTTGCTTTTAAAATACATAATGCCTGAAAAAATGAGAATTATGATATATTATGTACAGGTACAAATTCTCAATGATGAATATAATCATAATGTATACCTAAAATGTACTGACAAAAGTCAATAAAGGGGAAAAATATATAAATTCTGAAATTATAAAACACATGAATTTGTGTCTTATCATTGGTTTAATAAATTTTTCAGTTGTAAAGGGACTCACCAAAACCTTCCCACAAATTATGGGAAGTCAAATGTGTATATATCTTCAGCACATGCCAGTTCTGTATAGAAATAAGAAAAATGCAGGTCTTTAGATTTTATAATTTGTTAATTGCAAATTCTGATAATGAGATATATACTTTATACTAAACTTTATTAATGATTAGAGCAAGGTGGTAAATGTCATAAATTTGGCACGTAATGAACATACATATTACGTATACTTAAGAGTTGCCCACAAGTCCAGCGCATTATGTGAGATGTATATGGGAAGTGAACTCAGTGTTTAGAGAAGACAGAGGATATATTTTCATAGCTAATTGATACTTAATTTGTTCTAAAAGTAGTAAGAGTTAAAACATTATTTTAAAATTTCAGGATTTTTTATGTTTTCTTTTTAATAGCTGCTTAAAATGTCGAAGGAGAGTCAATCCTTCTACTGAAGATTTCTGATTTACTGTGAATGGGCCCAGTCTTCGATGACACTGAAAATGTTTTGGGAAATACACATTCTCCAAAAACAGAATCCAATACCCAAAAGAAATGGAACTTAATGTGTGCCAAAGTTAAACTGCTGCAGCTGGTGGAAGTTCTGCAATGTAAATACAACACTAATTAAAAAACAACTTGTACAAATTCAACCTTTTAATACAGTACATTTTTATTCTGCTATAATGGAGACATTTTGAAGTTTGGACCTTCTGAAGGGGTTTAATGACCACTAGAGCTTGTCCTCGTATTTAGTCCAGCTTACTGGTATGTGTCGAGTAAGATGGGCTGTATTGCCTGTATTCTTTGATATGTGATTAAGCTTATAGCTTTGAGTGACCAAACATTTTACAGAGTAAAAGTTGTTAGAAATGGGAAAAAAAAAAACCAGTACTTCATTTATTTGTGTCTTATTTATCAGGCCTGTACTAAGATTAAAAAGTTGTACATGAGCCTAAACAATTTCAAGCATAAAAATAGCCTATTTACATATGCTGGGACAGTAAGATTATGTAATATCACTGGCCCTTAATGATTGGATCTTTCATTAAACACTCATGGATGCCACTGTTTCTATTTTTAATACTCCTGTTACTTTTGTTTTTATTAGGAGCTATTTTGCTTGTTATTAAACTGAAGATAATATTGAAGGAAAAGAAACTGGTATAAGAAGTTGAATAGAGTAAAACTCTGAAATAAATACTGTACCAAAAAATGTGAAAAAGAATCATGGTAACATACCTTAGTGTTTTCTTACAATCAGGTGGAAATCGGGAGTGTGTATAGAAGTGAATTTTCAAGAAATGTCTTTTGGTGAAATTCTGTTTTGTGTAACAATTTCAGTGAACAGAGAAAAAAGAATTCTGAACTGATCCAAATGAGTTAAAAGTTAGTTACTTATGAATTATGCGAGTGTCAATTGTTAACTTACATCAGGAGACTGAAGTTCACACTAACTTAAAACTTTGTAAAGACCGGTGCTGTTCGTTTATGTTGAGGACCCTTTCTTTTGTGATCATAGGACCATTTTGCAAAATGTGCTTTCTTCATAGAAGAAATGTTCAGTTTAATGAGCTTTGGATATTAAAATTTTTTTCTGAATGATCCCATGTAGTGGCCCTGGCCAGTTTATTTTACCTTAATTTAATGAATATTAAATATTAAGCTCTTGGTTAAATGTTTGTCAGCTATTGAAAATGTTATGAAAAAGCCTTGGATATGCATGCTGCTTTCATTTTTATAAACTTTTTATTTTTTAACTATAGCTTTATTAGTAATTCTCAAATGCTGCAATTTAGCTGATTTCTTCACTCAGACAGTTGGCTTTGTGGGTAGCTTTTTTCATACTACTGTTAACTTTTTTTAAAAAAGAAGTAAAGACTGTAACAATTGAATGCACTAAACCGTTCTTTTACATGTTTAAGAACTTCTTAAAGCACTCTATTATATGATTAAATTGCTCCCTTTTTTAAACCATTGCTAATGTGGTCTGAGTTTTGTTTGACAGTAATTTTAATGTTTTCAAAATTTGAAATGTCAAGTATTGGAATATATTTATATTATGTTTGAATATATTTATATTATGTTTCCCTTGCCATATGTTAACTGTATAGCTGTAAATAACTACAGTATTAATAAAATTTTCCTATCTCTTTTATAGGCTTGATAAAATTCTGCTCTAATGTTTGCTAGCTTCTAAGTATATTTATTTGACCGAACAAGAGAACCTGTCTCTCCTGGTTGATTGTGTCCTTGAATACAAAATAAAAGTTAGCAGTGATTAGTAATTTTCAGTGACTTTTTTTCCATTTTTATTAACTTAGTAAATTTTTAAGTTATGATAAAATATAATAACAGAATTTGCCACGATACTTATTTTAACTATACAATTTAGTGGCATGAAATTATATTCACAGTGTTGCACAATAATCATATTTCCAAAAAATTTATCGTCCAGAACAGAAACTTGCAACCATTAAGCAATATCTCCCAATTCTCTCCAGCCCCTGGTAACCTCTGGTCTACTTTCTGTCTCTGTGAATTTGCTAGTCTTGATATTTCAGATAAACGGACTCATTCAGCATTTGTCCTTTTGTTTCTGGTTTATTTCATTTAGTATGTTTGCAGGGTCATGCATGTTGTAGCATAATCAGAGAGTTTTTAATGGCCGAGTTACACCCCATTGTACGTGTGCTCACAGTATTTTACTAACCTCTCATCTGTTGATGAACCCTTGGGTGCTTTCCACTTTTTAGCTATTGCAAGTAATGTTCCAATGAACAGTGGCATTCAGGTACTTGGGTCCTAATTTTAGATGGGTTTTGTGGGGATTTTTTCCGGATTTGAGGTTTCAACCCATGGCCTTCGCATCGGGCTGGACTCCCTGACCCTTATTTTTTATGTTGAGACAGCCTTGCTGAGCTTCTCAGACTTGCTCCCTCCCCGCCTTCCAGTGCTGGCGCAAGAGTCATGACGAGCGTGACTGGCTTTGGTTCTTCTGGCTACATATCTAGGAGAGCTCCTGAGTCCGCTTTGTTGGTTTATGCTGCAGCACGGGGGGTTAAATCCAGGGTCCTTTACTCCACTACCATCCCAATTTTATTTTATTTTGAGAGTGTCTCACTAAATTGCCTAGGCCGGCCTTGAACTTGTGATACTCCTGCCTGTCCCCTTAGTGGCTGGGATCACAGACATGCACCACTCTGCTCGGCTGTGTTTGACTGAGGGACCATCAGCTCCCCCAGTGCCAGATGTCCACCACAGCACCCATTATATCAGCAGTGTCCAGGGGTTTCAGCTTCTCTCTGTCCTTGCTCATGGCTTTTGATAAAATTGTTCACAGTGCAGTTAATATAGGGAGAGTGTAGGGAACACAGCCATTTCAGCAGATCGGAAGTGATACCGCATTGTGGTTCTGATTTACATTTCCCTAATAACATCTTTCCCTGTGATTACTGACCACTTCTATATCTTCTTGGAGAAATGTCTGTTCAAGTCTTTCAAGATTGATATGACAGCGACGTATGTGCACCCATGTTCAAGCAGCTCAGTTTGTGATACCTAAATCATGGAAACAGCCCAAATGCCCATCAACTGGAGACTGGATAAAGAAGGTGTGGTTTTTTGTTTTTGTTTTTGTTTTTTTAAATGTAGTATTACTCTGCCATAAAGATTAAGTTTGGGCCACTTATACTCAAATGGACATACCTTGACGGTGTACTCATAAGTGAAATAAATAGGTCACAGATGTGTAAATATCGTATCTGTTTTCTGGCATGAGAAACTGAAGATTAAATGAGTTCTAGAATGTATGATATTATGAAATAGAAAATATTAAAAGGGAAATGGGGAGAGAAAAAAATGTGGTTATATAAAAACAGCTACGTATAAGGGGGCGGGGGTTGTAGGGTGGATAGGGGAATGCAAAAAAATGAGAAGTCATGTCATATACTAGTACAAATTTCAATGTTGAGTGTGATTATGATGTACATATAAAATGTAACAATAAAGAAGAAGGAAGAAAGAAAGTGCCAAGATGAAAGTGCAGGGATTTAGCTCTGCTTCTGGCGCCTGCCTTGCAAAGGCCAAGAGGCTAGGATCGATCCCCAGGAACCACATACAACAACGCCAGGCAGAGGAGAAGAATTGCTGCGAGTTCGAGGCTGAGTTCACGACCAGCCTGAACTACAAAGGAAGACCTTATCTCAAAAAACTAAAAAAAAAAAAAGAACGAAAGAAAGAAAGAAAAAAGCCAGAATGAGCCAGCCCGGGTCCCCGCCCCCTCGCGAAGGAGGAGCAGAGCTCCGCCCCGCCCTCCGGGAGTCGGCGGGACCTCCGGACTGCGTGTCCCGGCATGCCGCGCGCCGGCTCCCGTCCGCCCGCGGGCGCCGTCTGGGCCGGGCGTCGCCGCGTCCCGGCGCGCCATGGAGCCGGCCGGAGGGCTGGTCGGCGGCGAGTTCGAAGACTCGGTGTTCGAGGGGCGGCCCGCGCGGCGGTCTGGGCCCCCCGCGCCCTACGGCGCCAAGCGCTGCGAGCCGCAGGTGAGAGGGCGGCCCTCCCCGGAGGTCGTGTCTGGTCCCCCCGCGCGAGCGCGTGTCGGCCGTCCGCTTCCCTCGGCTGCCGCGACCCTCTTCGCCTCCTGACTGCCCGCGGCGCCGTCCGTCACGGCCCGTCCTGCCGCGGCGCCGCTGCGGGGCCTGACGCTTCGGGTGAAGACGGGAGCTCCGTGCCTGTTGAGGAATGAGTAGAGTCCTCGGGAGCTGCGTCTTAGTTTTCGCGAGTACAGTTCTCAACTCACTGGTCCTAATATTTGTGGAAACCCCGAGGGGCGAGGCGGTGTGCTGCGCGCCACGTATATCCATCCTCTCGTGTCCCTTAGCAACCGTAGTTAAGAGGCCAGGCTCCAAAACTTTTGTTCAGATAAATTTCTCCTAACCACATGCAGCTCTTCAGCCTTGCCGTCAAGACTCATTGTGTAGACTGTTGAGTTTAGGGAGTGGAGGAGCCCGAAAGCCCAGCCAGTTGCACTTCTGAGTGTCCGTTAAAAATGGTACCGCTGGGGGAGCCGGGGATTTAGCTCAGTGGTTCTGGCGCCTGTCTTAGCACAAGGACCCGGGTTCAATCTTCGGTAACCACATAACAATACTGGGCATGGAGACTCACGCCCAGCAGCAACCAGCACCACATACCCCAGTGCCGGGCATGGTGGCTCACACCTGTAATCCCAGCACTCGGGAGGCAGAGGCAGGAGGATTGCTGGTGGCTCACTCCTATAATCCCAGCACTCGGGAGGCAGAGGCAGGAGGATTGCTGTGATGTGAATTGGAGGCTGAGCTCAGGGCCAGCCTGAACCACAAAGCCAGACCCTGTCTAAAAAAAACCCCCAAATGATGGCGAATACTGGTGCATACCTGTAACTCCAGCAAGCAGGCTACGAGAGAGGAGGCTCTTCACTTCAAGGTCAGCCTAGGCACTGTAGTGAGAACCAGTGTCCAAACACTGTGCTCACGGGGTTATCTTGGGAGTGAAATGACATAATTATATGAAAATACTTTGTCAGGTGTGGTGTGTTGTATACAGTACTTAGGTAAAGCTCCAGAGTCTTCGCTTTTCATTGTGTTTGCTGCATGGGTATGAAAATACGCTGCTCACAGAGTCAGAGCCATTATGCAAGTTGTGTTGGTTTCCTAGTAGCTTCGGCTAGATTTTTTTTTTTTGAGACAGGGTCTCACTTTGTAGTTCAGGCTGGCTCCGAGCTCAGCCTCCAACTCACATCACAGCAATCCTCCTGCCTCTGCCTCCCCAGTGCTGGGATTACAGGCGTGAGCCACCACGCCCGGCACTGTGGTATGTGGTACTGGTTGCTGCTGGGGTGAGTCTCCACACCCAGTATTGTATGTGGTTACCGAGGAATCAAACCTGGGCCCTTGAGTTTACAAGACAGGCGCTGGAACCACTGAGCTAACTCCCCGGCCGTTGGCTAGGTTTCTGTTGTACTTAATGCTCAGATGCACCGGACCCGAGGTTTAGTATCCATGAGCTCCTACCCTTGTTCACAAGGTCCCCCGTCCATCTGTCCCTCGCTGGAGGATGGTAGTGGAAAGCATCTTGCGGGCCTGTGGAAGAATTAAAAGTCGTTTGAGAGCCTACTTTTCTTCAGCATTCCCCTGCACGGTGATGAAAATTTGTGGTTCACAGCGTACTGTGGAGCGAGTTGGGAGTTGCTAATCTAAAACTGTGACTGGAGAAAAAACAGACTGCGAGTCTTCGTGTGACAGTGCTTGAGGGAGAACAGAAAAAGCGTCCTACCTTGGGAGGGCGGTCATGGCAAGGTCTGAAGAAAAAAAGACAATAGAGACGTGTAGCTTCAAAGTATGTGGGTTGGAGGAGCCAGCAGGTCAGTGCCGTAGAGCAGGTAAAGGCACTCTGAGCTTGTTGCGGTTTGTGGGGTTTGTGGGGAGAATAAAATGACCTACAGGGCAGCGGTAATCCTAAACTGAGGAGGACTTTATAGTAGAAGAAGTACCCGGTGACTCAAGGTAATCCTGTGATGAGGGTCTTAGATCCTTGAGGGTGGTAAGACGAACAAAGCAGTAGTAGGTAGGAAGACTTAAGCCGATAAAGAACTTGTCCTTCCCCAGGTAAAAACCATTTCTGGTTCTCAAAAACCCTGATGTCTTCAGCAGGTGTACTCCTGCCCCTGAGCAGTACAGTGTCGGGGCTCAGTCATGGCCAGAAGTGAAATGGAGGTACATTTCCGCATGGCACAGCTGGTCCGCAGGCAAGAAGGGCCAGCCTCAGACAGGCCTACACGTAATTTAATTGTGAAGTGAATTTTCCCCAAAATGATGCAGAATGGCTTCTGATATCTTAGCTGTCCACTGTGATAGATCAGGCTAAAGAGAGAAGCTAGTATTATGGCGGGACGTGGCTATTGAGACCACCCGTCCAGAGGGAGCCAAGCAAGTGAGAGAGACGGAGGCCATCGCAAACTCTGTTAACATTTAATCAGTGGTGGACTTTCTTCAGCCTCTGTGTTCTACTGTGAGTAACAGGGAATATAACGTTTCTCTGGAGCTGGAACGCCAGGCAAACGGTGCTTGTCCTTGAATCATACGTTCTTTTTTCAGTAATCAAGAAATTTTAGTATTTCCTTTCTGTCCAGAAGGCTTAGATCAGTAGAAAAGCAAGTAAAGTATCCCAGTTGGACATTTCCTCCTGCTGAGTCTTTTAATTGCCTTGGAGCCTCCTGTGAGCCTTTGTTTCTCTTTCTTTTGCTTAGATTGCACAGGTGTGTCTTTATGACGTTTTTTGTAACAGCACCAGGACTATCACGCTGGTGTTCTGGACCTAAAGAGTTGCCTGTCTCTGTTGCAGCCACTCTAAAACTGCCCTACAAGAAGCCGGAGGACACTGTAATCCCAGCATGTGGGAGGCTGAGGAAGGAGGGTCTTGCAGGTAGTGGCCAGTCTGGACTCTGTAGTGAGTTCAGTCCCAGCCTGGACTGCATAGCAAGACCTTGTCCTCCCGTCCCCCACAAAAAGAAAAGCAGAGTGCACTTCTCCCGGCCAGCGCTGGTTCTCATGTGTTAGAGAGGCTGTGCTTTTCTAGGTATTTATTGCTATGTTGTTACCTATGAATATTTTACTTTCCCTTATTTTCTTTTTTCTGATACCAGGAATTGAACTCAAGACTTTATGCTTGCTAGCTAAGCTGCATCCCTGGCCCACCTGTGAATATTTTAATAAAACTGAGCCATTAGGGGCAGGGATTTAGCTCAAGTGGTATCGCTCCTAATTGTAAGTACAAGGGCCAGAGTTCAATCTCCAATACCGTCAAAAAAGCCACACATAAACAAACAAAAAAACTGGGCCATCACTAAAATTGTCCTCGTTTGTGAGGTGTTTCTCCTCAGTCTCATCTCCAAGAATGTCTTTTTTGTTGAAGTGTAATCAGTTGTATTATGGAAAATTACTTCTGACTTTGAGGTGGAAAAGCGTATCCTGCTTGTCTGTAATATGCTCATTTCATGGTTTCTAGTGGTTTGCTGAGGAAACAGAGAGCCGTGATGATGTGGAAGCTCTCACTGTCAGGAAGTTCAGAGGCGACCTGGCCTACCGACGCCAGGAGTATCAGGTGGGAGTCAGTGGGGTGGTGGGCTCCTCGTGTGTCAGTTACAGTGTTCATGAGCAACAGTTTCGAGCTGCGTGTCATTTGTGAAGATAAGTTGACTCTTCTGTATTTTGTGGGGGTTTTGTGGGGTTTTTTGAGACAAGGTCTCATTTTATAATTCAGGCTGGTCCTGAACTCAGCCTTGAGCTCGTAGCAATCCTCCTGTCTCGGCCTCCATTGTTATATGTGGTTACCTGGGATCGAACCCAGGACCTTGCACTGGCAAGGCAGGCGCCAGAACCACTGAGCTAAACCCCTGGGCCCTGTGCTGTGTGTTTTAATCTTAGACTCCAAGGGTCTGTCCTTCCCTGCATGATTCTATATCATTTGTCTTGTTTCGTCCAAATCTAAGGAAAAGAAATGTTTTGGGTCCCTGTCAACCTGTTTTCTCAGCTCTGTGGCCTGTGATCCATGTGAGTCTCCAGTGCAGACTCCTCATACTATCACAGGCCTGAACACCCCCAAAACTATAAGAAAACGAAAGGGAAAACAGTCAGACATCAGGTTTCTTTACATATGTCTTATTTCATCTCCATGAGGGCAGTGATGAGACGGTTTTATGGGAAGGTAGCTGCAGAACCAGGATGTGGAGCCTGTTCCCTTTTGCACTGTGCTGTTGCCAGGGTGGTTATCATTATATCCTCCAGTCACTCTGTCTCTGCCTTTAAGAAAGACAGTGCACAGTGAAATACTCAGGCTCCCTTTAGTTGATTGTAGGATCGATTATGACATGACCTTTGTCTAGGGAAAAAAGTCATCCATGCACTGAACCCCCCTTTCTTTCCTTGCCAGAAAGCACTGCAGGAGTATTCCAGTATCTCTGAAACATTGTCCCCTGCCAACTTTGCCATGAAAAGGGACGTCCAGGAAGGCCAGGCTCGCTGTCTGGCCCACCTGGGGAGGCACGCGGACGCACTGGAGATCGCCACACACTTGGTGAGTGATTTCATTACATTCCTTTGCCAAGGACAGATTAATAGTTACGTTCTAGAAGCAAAACGAAACATTTCTTGTGAGAAGAATCAGTGGGTTTAGATAAGCAAAAGAAATCAGTAGAACTTTATTATGAAAAATTTGTAGCTCTAAATATAACCCTTTCTTGGGCCGGGGATTTAGCTCAGTGGTTCCGGCACCTGTCTTGCAAGCGCAAGGACCGGGTTCGATCCCCGGTTAACCACATACAGTACTGGATGTGGAGACTCACCCCAGCAGCAACCAGTACCACACACCACAGTGCCTGTGGTGGCTCACGCCTGTCATCCCAGCACTCGGGAGGCAGAGGCAGGAGGATTGCTGTGATGTGAGTTTGAGGCTGAGCTCAGGGCCAGCCTGAACTGCAAAGTGAGACCCTATCTCAAAATAAATAAATAAATAAATAAATAAATAAATATAACCCTTTCTTGTAATACCATTCCTGTGTTATACTCAAAATACCTCATTGTTTGGAAAAATCTTATTTGTAGTTTTACTCTTGTGAGGGATAGATAATGAGATTTTTTTTTTTTTTAAGATTTTTACGGTTTGTTTTCCAAAATTTCTACAATGAAATTGTGTTACTCCTGCAATAACTCCTCTTAATTTACTACTCCTGTAAGTGGAAAAAATTATAAAAACACGACTACCGAGCCAAGCTTAATAACCCTTTGCATAGCCAGGCACAGCCTATATGCCTGTGGTCCCAGAACCCAGGAGGGTGCTGTGAGTCTGAGGCCAGTTGGCTGTATAGTGAATTCAGGGACAGCTTGAGAGATGTAGTGAGAGCCTGTCTGAAAAAACAAGCAACTACAACCACAAATCCTTTTTATTTTTAAGTAGAATTGGCATAATTTTTTAAAGGGATAAAGAAAGGCAACTGCTTGGAATTCTGGACTGTGCTCTGTGTTTAGGTTAGGGCTTAGGGCTTGGTTCTCTTGGGTGGGAGGTAGTCTGACTGGCCCAGACCTAGCGAGTGGAGACCCCTCTTCCTTGGCATGCATCAGGGACCCTGTGACCTCTGTCTGGAGCCTGCTGGTCGCCTGCGGATCCTCCTTCATCTTCCTGGCACAGCGCAAGGAGACCTGGTGGGAATGGTGCTCAGAGCAGGAAGACAGCTGTGCTCTGTCTTTCTCTCCCTTCTCTCATTCCCAAGTGGAAGGAGGATGGCTCACTGGCTGAGCCAGCCTGGGTGCGAGCAGTGCCTGGGACTCCCTGTTCTGCGTGTCAGAGTATCTGGACCCGCCCGCCGCTGCTGGGCCCCCCCACCGTGCTCTCACACGTCACCGTCACCGTTATTCTCATCTGCTTTGCCCCACTTTCTGTTCGCAGGCGGTAGCAGCTGGAGGTCTCTCAGGCTCCCCCAGTGTATCTGTTTCTGCAGCTAAGAAGGATGCAGGTCTGGGGGGCCGGGGAGGTGGCTCCCAAGCAGGAGAGCACCCTCTGAAAGGCCGTGTGTCAGCCCGTGGGGCCCCCAGTGGTCTTCTGCGTGTTATCCCAGAGCCGCCTGCCTGCCTGTGAGGTTTCCTTATTCCCTGGCACCCCACGTCTTGCTGTGTTTCCAGGTTTCTTCCCTACTCGGGACCCTTTTCTTTTGTTGTTAGTTCTTGTCCATGTCTTCATCTGTCTCCGGTTATTTTCCTCTCCCATTCTGTGTAGCTGTGGACAGGTCATTGTGCAATTTTAAACAAAGTAGACAGTAGGTCTCTACCTGTGTTGTACCTGAATTTAACTCTGCTTAGCAACAGGTGGTCACAGAGAAGCTATGTAGCCTTCTTGCGCCTCGGGATAACAGAGTTCTGCAAAACTGTCAGGATTAAATGAGTAAAACACTTAGGGTATTGCCCAGCGCATGCCCAGAATGTACCCAGATGGGTTAACTGTCATCTTGTCGAAGGAGTTTGTGTGTCCCTCAGATTAATTTAAATGGAACTTAGTTTCCAGGAAGGAGTTTGTGGAGCCCACGTTATCCAACCAGAGCACCAGGCAGGCCCCTCCTGCCCTCGCAGTGTGGGAGTGCTTTGAACAGCAGGAAGCCCTACACACCCGGAGCCCTTGTTAGAGATAGTGATCCGTACGTGCTGTCTTCTTATGACAAGTGAAAGACACAAACTGAACTCAGAAGATGCGTGCTCATCAGTGAGCACCTTGGTGGGCCAGGGGCTGCGCTCTGTACTGGTACGCAGCCTTGAGCAGAGGCTCTCGGCCTTACAGGCCCATGAGAAGGACAGGCAGAAGCAGGGTGAGAGTAAGACAGGAGGGTCCGTCTTTGGGAGGTGCCGTGTGTTTCGTTTCTCATCTTCTCACTTGGTTTAGGAATGTGGTGCCTGTTGGGCTGACCGGCTCTCCGCGCAGCGTGCCGGCCTTAGGGCTGCTGCTCCATGCCTGGGCGCAGCTCTGAGCGGGAGCTCAGTCCGGGAGCTTGTGGTCCAGTCTCCCTGAGGCTTCAGGTCAGCTGGAGCTCCTCTTCCTGTCTCTGCCTCCACTTCGTCCACGCAGAGAAAGCAGGCCTGAGTGTCCTAACAGTGTGCACACGTGGCTTGTTAGCAGTCGGTGGTGACTGGCTGGGACTTTAAAAGCTCTTCTGATCAGAAACGGACCAAGTAACCTTTTCTGACCTTGGTTCTAATTAGCAGGGAGACATTTGGATTCAGTTACCGTGCAGCATGAAGCTTTGAGAGGTTTGGGCTGTAAGATGTCCAAGCCAAGAAAATATGCAGATGGAGTTTGTTCAAACTCTCAAAGAAATTACCTTTTGGGCTTGTAGAGAGCCTGGACTATTAACATGGGACCATTAGCCCAGAATCTAGGAAAATTGGCCAGAGACAGCAGTATAACACACTCTGGAAAGAAATCCCGTGTTTTGGTGTTGGGCCTTGGCGGCTGCAGGCTCATGCCTTGTACTGTTCCAACAACGGCACGTCTGGCCATGACTGCTGACTGTTGTGTGAGGAGTATGTGCTTCTCTCGGTCTGTGGTTTCAAGTGAGAGGTTTAGCTCACTCACCTATTGAAAGCTCCTTCTAACTGAAATCCTACCTGGATTTGAGGTGTCTTTATTTTTATATGGAAAACAGTTCACAGTTTATTTATTTACCTTTTTTTGTTCATTCCTTTGTTTTCTTCTCAGGAGAATAAAGCGACCAACGCAGCGCACCTGACCACCGTGCTGCACCTCCAGTTTGCCATTTGTTCAGGGTGGCCGGATGCGGAGAAATCCATCTCCTGCCTGCAGAAGCTGATTTCTCTGCACCCCTTTAACCCGTGGACCTGGGGCAAGCTGGCCGAGGCCTACCTGAGCCTGCAGCCAGCTCCTTCGGCATCTGCGTCACTGCAGGGACAGAGCGGTTGTCTCTGCATCTCATGTACTGTGAAATGTCACCATTTCTCTCCCAGTGACAAAACTATCCAGTCTGCCTTCCCACACTCAGAAAGAGACGGTCTTTTGTGCTTCCCTGAAACCTCTGTGCTTCCCACGGAAGCAAGAAGCAGTAATAGCCAGAAACACGAGAATCCCCCGCGCGCTGTCCCAAGCTGTGGAGCGGAAAGGGGAAGGACCATGTTGCCAGGGATGCGGATGAGAGCCTGCGCCTCCTTGATCCGAGCCAGGTCAGCCCACCTCCCCACACCCCCTCCCCCATCAGTGCCGAGTTTCCAGGCTGTGCCCTTCACAGCATGGTCCACAGGCTCTGTGCAGAGCCTTTGAACTTGAGTCCCTTCAGTGTGGAAGATTACAAACATTGTATCTGTCGAGGGCTACAACTTGCGCCAGTTGTGTCAGCTTGTGTTCAGGGTAGACTGTTAAAATTGGAAAGCACTGAGAAATTGGGTAAAGAAAATGTGTAAAGCCCTAAAGGGAAGAAGAGCCTTTTTTTTTTTTTTAGGTTTTTTGAGACAGGGTCTCTCTTTTGTGGTTCCAACTGGCCCTGAGCTCAGCCTCAAACTCACATCACAGCAATCCTCCTGCCTCTGCCTCCCGAGTGCTGGGATTACAGGCGTGAGCCACCACGCCCGGCACTGTGGTATGTGGTACATTGCTGGTGGGTGTGAGTCTCCACACCCAGTATTGTTATGTGGTTAACTGGGGATCGAACCCGGGTCTTTGAGCTTGCAAGACAGGCGCCAGGACCACTGAGCCAAATCCCCAGCCCAGAAGAGCCATTTTAAAGAAGGAATTTCTTGCTTGTGTCTCCTGTAGAATCTGAGGGACGACTCTAGGATCGTGATCCTGTGAATAGCAATGCTTACTGCATTCCACAGAGGTCCGCATGCTGTGCCCTGAGGGTCTTGACAGTGAACCTTTCAGGGACCGAGCGCCCAAACTGTAACCTCAAACCCACTTATTTAATGCAAGTGCCCACACTGTAATTCTACCTGAATACTAACTGAATACTAAGGTTTCAGTTATGAAAACAGCTGTTTTCTGATGCTCAGCTGCTGGAGCGACTTGGCTCAGGTGTGGACAAAGGGCTGTGAGTGCCACCACTGGCCCAGCGACTCCAAGAACTTTAGCTGCTTACGGCATGTGAGTGCGGGAGCAGGTGCAGACAGTGACGCCGTGAGTGGTGGGGAGAGCACCAGGCCTTGGCACGCAGAGGAGTGGGAGGCAGGACCTCCGTCACATCCGGTCTGGGAGAGCTTGGCACGTGAGCCTGGGCCGTCCTGCTCAGCCGTGTGACTGTGCAGGTGACCCGGGCCCTGGGTCTCAGGCAGAGGAAGGTGCTCTCCTCAAGGTGCTGTAGGATTGGAGCCTCGGAAGGCCTGAGGTGTGCGTGGTGGCACTTGGAAATGTCAGTTCGCCCTTTCATTATTATGTTTTATTGCTAACACAGCACATGAGATGCAGAGGAGTCCATGGAGGTGTTACAGGTTGGAGAAATGTGATCAAAGCTGTGGTGCAGAGGGCGCCCAAGGTGGCAGGTGGAGGGTGGACACCGGTGAGGAGCAGTGAGGCCAGTGTGCGAAGGGTGGTGATGGGGGGAGAGGCCTGAGGACCCCGAGGGTCCTGCGTGCTGAGCTGAGGTGGAGCAGGCAGCTTGCTGGCAGGGAGATCTGGGTCAGAGGAGCAGTTTGGGCCGTGCTTCTAGATGCAGGTGCCTTTGACAGCCAGCCAGAGCTCTTCTTCAGGGCGCAGGAGCCACGCCGAGACGGGGCTGGAGCGGGGCTGTGTCAGGCGGGAGGTCTCGTGACTGCCGGGGCGGGTCCACCCCGGGTGTGGAGATCAGGCCGTGCGTGCGCAGAGAGCCGACGTGCTCTAGGAGGAGGAAGTGTAAGCGGAGCTTCTCAGTGACGCACAGAGGGTGGGGGCGAGTCGTGAGTGTAAAGGCTTCCTGCTCCTTCCGAAACTGCGGCACCCTTGTGCCTCAGGACTTGTGCCTGTTAGGCCCTTTACTGTTACTGTAGCGCAACACCGCGACTGGGTCATTTATCCAGAAAAGAGATGCATTTCATACAGTCTGGGAGGCCGAGATGTCTGAGGTCCCACTCCCAACCCTGGGAAGGGGCCTTCCTGCCACATCACAGCGTGGCAGGTCATGGCGCAGAACTGAGGCGGCATCCTCGTCCCGCTCGTGTCCCCCGAATTCACAGCTCTCTCGACACTGTAATGGCAGTTACATTTCAACCTGAGTTGGGTCAGGACTCAAGACCCCGCAGCATTCCCTCCCGTGCAGGCAGGGCGAGGGGTGCCCTGCCTCCGTCTCCGTGGGGCGCTGTGGCCGCTTTGCCCTTGAAGCTCGTTCTCGTATCAAGGACCCCTCCCCGGCAGCCTGCCTGCCTCCTGGCCCCGTCAGTGGGCCTGGGCTCCCCCGTCTCGGGACACCGTCCTGTCCCACCTTCTGTCCCTCCATTCCGCCACGGGGCCTGGGCTCCCCCGTCTCGGGACACCGTCCTGTCCCACCATGCCGCCGCGGGGCCTGGGCTCCCGCCGTCTCGGGACACCGTCCTGTCCCTCCATGCCGCCACGGGGCCTGGGCTCCCGCCGTCTCGGGACACCGTCCTGTCCCACCATGCCGCCGCGGGGCCTGGGCTCCCGCCGTCTCGGGACACCGTCCTGTCCCACCATGCCGCCACATCTGAAGAGACACTGCATCCCTCTCTCTCGAGTTGTTTCTTTGTAGCACTACCTGAAATTAATCTCTTTCCGTCTCTTTCTCTTTCTCTTTCTTCTGTCCCCGGCCCTTCTTTTTTTGTACTGAGGTTTGGCTCACACTAAGCACATCTTTAGCCTTTTTTATTTTTTATTTTGGGATAGGGTTTCACTAAGTTGCCCTGGCAGGACATGAACTTGGGCTTCTCCTGCCTCAGCCTCCCAAGGTGCTGGGATCACAGGTGTGTGCCACGCTGTCTAGCCACCTCCTGACCTTTTTTATCTGTGTGGTCTCCTTCCGTCCTGTGAAGCAGGGTCCGTCTGTCCCTCTCACACCTGAGCACAGTCCTCTGGAGGAGTGGGTGCCTCTAGGGAGCAGCTGGAGCCAGTGTGGAGAGGGGCAGTCTGACCTTGAGAGCAGTGAGAAGGGGCTGAGCGGTGGGTCATGGTGGGACAGTGGTGGCTCCCAGGGCATGGCTTGCGTGGGCGACTGGTCCTGGAGCGCCAGGCGCAGTGAGCTCAGGGCCTGGAGGGGTCGTGGCACCTGGCGCGGAGGCACCTGAGTGAAAGCTTTTTCTCTGAGCTGTCGCACTTCCAGTCCCCTGCCCTTGGCAGGAAGCTGGTGTGGGGTGTCGCTCCCTTACGCTCCTCCAAGAAGCCGGTATGGGGTGTCGCTCCCTTACGCTCCTCCAAGAAATTGGGTCTGTTCAGCGCATGTACAGGCGGGTGGGCAGCCGGCTGAGTGCGCACTGGCGTCCTGTCATGGAGCTGCACCAGGGCTTTTGGGCTTCGCAGGCTGCTGCTCCAGCTCGCCCAGACTCAGCAGACGTCGTTTGCTTTGGAGAGGAACTTGAGGACACAGCAGGAGATTGAAGACCGAATGAAAGGGTTCGGTTTCTGCGAGGGCACTCTGCTGCGGATCGCGGAGGTGAGCGCTCCCCTGGGGGCGGGGACAAGGCATGCTTGGGGACACTGCTGGCTGACAGCTCATCTCCAGGGCTTCTGTCGCCCTCCGCCTGGGGTCCCCTGCTCCCGGCAGGGCAGGCAGCAGCGCGGAGCCTGGAGCCGGCGGGGCTCGGGGCGGGGCTCGGGGCGGGGCTCGGGGGCGCGGGCTGGCGTTTCTGGTGCCTTTCTGCGGAGGCGGGTGGGCCGGGGCCGAGGCCAGGGGCCAGGCGCGCCGGCAGCCAAGGTCAGGTCTGGGGGCAGAGCTGGCGGCAGCCGGGCGGCCCTGGGTCCAGCCGCCTGTGCTTTGC